>PVJS01000266.1:110305-147413 GCA_004027185.1 Glis glis
AGGGAGAAAGAGAGAAAGAGACAGGGAGGGAGGGAGGGAGAGAGAGAGAGAGAGAGAGAGAATGCGCGCGCATGCGCGAGCTGAGGCTGGCCGCAAACCCGGATCCTCCGGTCTCCACCTCCCAAAGTACTGGGATTACAAGCGTGCGCCACCACGCCCGGCTTCTCTTGACTTTTGATTACCTCTTGCAATGGGACTTCCCTTCGCATTTAACTCGAAAATAGTATTTTCTCAGTTTTATGGCTTCCACCTGCCCATTGCCTCTCTCCCCATGTAGGCACCGCCTAAAGCATAAACAGCTGTTTTCTGGGTAATTTTCCACATTGCTGTTTGAACATTTAGCAGGAGAGAAGGGCTCTGGGAATGGTTGCCCCAGCCGGAACCCGCCATCTGTAGACACAAAGGCAATGGCGGCATAGAGATGGGACGCTTAGGGAGAGCGGAGCTCGGTAATTGCAGAGAGCAGTGTGCTTTCTCCCCTCACCAGTGTCTGTCTAGAGACAACTGCAGAAACTTTTAGGGGCTTCTGAGAAAAATCTTGTCCTTGGAGTTGGAGATGAAAAAAAGGAAAGGAAAAGCCGTTTCTTTCATTCGTGAACTAATTCCTAACAGTTTAATTACATCTCACCTGCTGTGGTCTGGGGTAAACAACTCTGAGTTGGTTTGGGGGGATGGGTAGGAAGGAGGAGAAGGGCAGCCTCCTGGTGGGGTAGGGGTCTTCCAAGCACTGTTACTCCAAGGAAACCCAACCAGGAGGACCCTGAGCTAGGTGTGGCTCTGTGTGCAGGCCCCCCCCAGGGCCATTAAGCTCTGTTTGCCTTCTGAAAGTTAGGACCAGAAAGTCTGGCCCAGGAGTGGACACAGGGCATGTGGCCAGTCCTGGGACTGGGCCCTGGCTGTCTTCTGCCAGGGACCTTGGGGGCAGGACATTTTGAACCACGACAGTGTATGAGGCCTCCAGGCCCCAGAACTCCAGAGCACTGCTCTGCTGGGAAGATGCCTCCTTGCTCTTTCTCCACAGGTCCCCGGTGACATTTGGTTCACGGGTCGAGGACTGGCTTGGATGAGAGAGCTCAGAGCCATGGCGGTGGAGCCTGCAGGGGCACTGAAGGGCAGTCCCCCTGGGCTCCAGTCTGTGTTCAGGGTGTTAGGGATGCTCTCTGGCACCTCCCGGCTCTGTAATGAGCTCTTGCACAGTAACCACCAAGAGTCAATAGCCGTCCGCTGAACTGAACAGAATTTGTGTAACTCTTCCCTTATAGTACCTCTCTGCCTCCACGACCACCTTTTGGAATAATGGAGTCCATCAATTCACAATGTGTGAAACGGTGGTGTGTCTTTCTGCTAAAGGTAGCACTCCATTCTAAGAGTGACTGAGACTGTGCCTATGTTTCTGTCACTGGTGTTCCCATCATCCTCTGCTCTGTGAGTCTGCACACTTGAATTCTGCTCTGATTGCCTTCACTCTTTCAGGGTGCAGGTTCCCCTGGGTTTTAGTGAGGCTGCTCCTCCCTTATCCTGCTTTCCCGGGAGGCATACTAGCAGGAATCTTGCAGCCTCCATGGGACCTTAGTGAGACATAGAAGGAAGGGACCCCTCTGGGTGGATGCAGTAACCGAGCTGCAGTGCAGACAGTATTTAAGTTCCTATTACTTCCCTGACTTGGTGTCCTTGTGCAGTGAGTTTCCTGTATGACCATCTGTGGCAGCTCCGTGGACTCTCATGTATGAAATCCAGGGCCAGGGCAATATATTAGTTCCTGTTACATCCATTTTTTTTTTTTTTTTGCGGTACTGGGGATTGAACGCAGGGGCGTTCTACCTCCGCGCTACGCCCCCGGCCCTAATTTTTATATTTTATTTTGAAACCGGGTCTCACGAAGTTGTGGAGGGCCTCACTAAGTAGAGAGAGAGAGAGAGACAGGGAGAGGGAGAGAGAGAGACAGGGAGGGAGGGAAGCAGAGAGAACGCTGGCGCGCATGCGCGAGCTGAGGCTGGCCGCGAACCCGGATCCTCCGGTCTCCGCCTCCCAAAGTACTGGGATTACAAGCGTGCGCCACCACGCCCGGCCCTGTTATATCCATTCTTAATCAGAATAAAGTTTCATTCTTTGCTGAGAAGAGAGTTCCTAAGTTTAGAATGCTTTGAGGCATGGTTTGCAGGCCAAATATAGCTGTGGCCACTAGTTGGAATGATTTTTATATTTTTAAAGGGGGGATAAAAAAGATAAAGAATGTGTGACAGAGTCTGTATATGGCCCATAGAACCTGAAATAGTTACTGTGTGGACCTTTATGGAGAAAAGTTTGCCTAACCCCCCGCTGGAGGGTTGAGCCCCACCTGGCCGAGAACCAGCTCTGCGGTGACACTTCTCTGTTCACAAATCTTTCCCTCAGGCCCTTCCCTGCCTGGGGAGTTGGTGCAAAAGGCTTCCATCACCAACAGCCGTAAGGCCAGGGGGAGCCCAACAGGAAGGTCCATTCCAAATGGAAATCCCCAGACATCCTGCACAGGCTGTCATTTTCCCACCTCCAAGCACAGAGCTCACATGGACTACTCTGATCCTTGCCACAGGTGTGACCAGCTCTTGGTAATTTCTAATAAATAGTCATGTTTAAGCTGAGTATCAGTGGAACAGTTTTCTGATGGCCCGTAAACCAGTTATTTTATTGGAGAAATATAACCCACAATGGCCTGGTAATGAACTGCTGCTGTTGTTAGGGACTGGTTCTTGTTGTGGTAAGGAGGATTTATGTTCCCAGGTAGGTTTTAGTTGCAAAAGAGTCAAGAATAATGTTGTCCTCAAAAAAAATAGACAGTGTTAATAAGCACGAAAGGTCTGTGTGGCTGTGTTGAATATGTGTTCATAATTTATTTAATGTTTCCCCCGGTTCTGACATTCAGGCATTAATTGTTGTGTGGACAAAGGGTGCAAGGTCTGCAGGAAGGCAAGCAAGGACAATGTCATATTTGCATCTCATTTTTAGTAATGTGCGCCTCGGGCTTTGTAACATGTGTGCTCATGTCATGTGACCTTTTTGGCTGTTGGGCCAGGTCTGAGCTGGGAGGGGCACACTTATCTGGTATGATAACAGTCTAGACTGCAGACTGGTACCTGTTATCAAGTTAGTCCCCATAAAATGGGAATTGGGGCTTCCCGGGACCTGCCTTGGTGCTGTCCCTCCCAGCCTCTCTTTCACCCAAGCAACCACACAAAGGGCTCCAGTGATGTCCAGGTCATCTTGGGGCCCTTGCACCTCCTCACTGTCCCTGCCCCTGTCTTGTCATAGAACTGGCCACTTCCTCAATCCCAGTTACCCAATGACAAGTCACTCGCACAAAAGTGTCAGCTGGCCCAGTGGAATTCACCAAAGGCTTTGTGTGGGAGACAGAGGACAGAAGTACTTCACACACTCCACAGCAGTCTCTGGGTCCCCCGCCACCTGAGGGCTTTTGCCCTCCCCTGGCTTTCTCCCCATACCGCTCTGGTGTGGAGCCATGCCCAGCTCCTCCCTTCTTACCCCTTCCCCTTCCCTCCGGGATGTCTCCTGAGACTTCAATTCTTCCTCTCTGTGTTTCTAGTCTCTGTTTCCCTCTATTTTAGCCCTGGCAGGCTCAGCCTCCCTGGGCTTTATCAAACGTGGTCCTTTCCCTTCAAAAGAGTGACCTTGCTAGTCACCAAGAAGAGTCCAAACTTCTCTGCACTCAAACCAGCTTTGATTCCACCAGTACTGTTCTCATTCTCTATCGGTTGCTCGGGTTCGAGTTGGGTGGAGTAGAGTTCGCTCTTGGGAGCTGATGGTCTGGAGTTTGGTGGGACCTTAGCCAGCCTGGGACACCAGGCTGTCACGGCGCGTGGGCATCCAGGGTTCCGCAGTTGGACGCACAGGATTTCAACCCCTGCTCTGCTGTTTCCTGCCTTTGTGACCTGGAACAAGTGGTTTGATCTCTCTGGAACCATAGTCGCCTCCACAGTGAAATGTAGAGGTCCTGTCCATCCTGGCAACCCTGTGGGGTAGTCCCCGTCAAGTGTGGGGCATGGTACTTGGCAGGCATAAGATGTTCAGTAAATATTTGCTTGCTTCCTGCTGTAGGTTGAGCACAGGCTCAAGTTGCCATTCCTTAGCCTCCCCTTAGAAGATGGCAGGGTACCAGTGGTTCCTCCAGGACCTGGGCCCGTGCGCTACTGCCCTCAGGATCAATTTCAGGTAATAGAAAAGATCCTCACATTGACCATGCTCATTTTCTCGGCCACTATATCTCTTCCTTCAAGGCCATTCGCAAAATGTTTTCATTCCCTTGTCCCCTTTCCAGTAACCCTTCATCTATTCACTGCCCATCCTTTCCTGCAGCAAGGTTGGCAGGTACGACAAAAATTCAGGGGCAGACACCTGCAGGATTGTCACTTGAGGCTTGCATACCTTATACGATGAGAACGGTCTGGGAGCTGTTACAGTCCTCCTTACGTGGCTCTGAAGACAGGATCCAGGAGCAAGTTTCCATGAACCAGGGTAGGAGGAAGACCGTGAGGGCACAGAGGCCATAGGAGATGAGAGCAGGAGGGGTAGACTCTTTAAGGCCAAGCCTTGCCCTAATCAAAGCCCCCACCTGCCGGAGCCTGTCTTCAGGGAGGGGCAGCAGGGATCCCCTGCTTAACATTAAGACCTGGATTTAACATTAAGATCTGATCCTCACATCCTTCCCTGGGGGTTTTCCAGCCTCTGCCCCTACAGACACCCGCATGTTTACTGCAGACTACAGAGGAATCCTGAAGTGGTCTTTCTAGAATTGTGCATTTATCTAGAGAATAACTGGTCGAAGGACCTAATACACACCCAGTTATTCTTGGCACTTTTCAGGGCAGCTGGAGTCGAGTGGAGCCCGTGGAAGAGAGCCTCCTCGCGAGCAGTGTGCCTTGCTGCTCGCCTCTGGTGCTTGGGCTGGCACTTGGCACTGCTGAATCAGAAGCAGGTGATAGCTCAGCATCTGAGGAGGCCCCATGTGCATCTGGCAGGGGCCAAGAGGATTAAGCCTGAGATTTTCTGCTGCCCAAACCATCTTGGGAGTCCCTGCGAGCTGAGGAAAGGACCTTTAATGGCTGACTTAGGACCTGGCAGCTCTTCCCCAAACAAACATTTCTGTTTGTATTATCACCTTATTATAAAGGCATCACCCCCTTCCTGCTGGGTCTGTTCCCACTGATAGCAGGAGTACAGGGCCCACCAGGAGCTAATGTAGATGTTCCCAGCCAGGGCGCCTGCAGACAGTTGGATGAACTGCAGTGGCAGCCGACAGATAATGGGAAATCCATCACACGCGCGGCTCGCAGCTCCGGATCACATGCATTAAGCTGTGAGTAATGTGATTACTTAAGTGGCATTTTATTTACACTTCCTTACAGAGCAGTGGCTGCTGCTTTTCCAAAGCAGCCATCGCCCAGATTTGATTTCTTAAAAATCTCCTTAGAGCCAGGATGGCAGCATCACAAATATACTAATCTGGGAAAAAAAACTAGCAGTATATTTTTTAAAACTCTGTTACCAGTTTAGAGCCAAGGATATACTGGGATCAATTAAAAAAAAAACACACGATTACCACTTTTAGTGCATCCTATATGCTGGCCATTGGTGTGTGTATGTTTGTGTGTGTGTGTGTGTGTGTGTGTGTGTATTCATCCTAATCATCCTTCCATACACACACATACACACACAAATATATATGTGTATGTGTGTGTCTATCATCTATCTATCCTACTCATCCTTCCATGTACCCCCTATGGAGTAAGAATCACTGCCCTCATTTCACAGATGAGGAAACCGAAGCTTGGACAGGTTCAATAATCTGTCCAGAGTCACTAAGGCAATGACAATAGAAACATCAAGAGAAGTGACCAGTTAAGAAACTGCCATAGGCATTTATGTGTCTTATGTTTTGGATCAGGAAGCAGAACCATTGATTTCAGCTCTACGCTGGGCTAAGAGCTGAGTTTTGTGAAATGAGAGGTGTGAGCAACGGATGTCTGAGGCTCCGATGGGCAACCTGAGAATGGCCCATGCAGTATTGCTCCCAGATAACTCTAGCAGGCAGCCTGGTTTGGCTGAGCTTTGTGTGTCCCACTGCTAAATTAGACGAGGTATCTGGGTGTGGATGCCTTATTAAATTGAGCCCAGTTTGGGTTTGTTGCAGGAGTGGTCACCACCTCCTGGGGGGACATGTGAGTTCTGCCCTGAGCTCGGGGCCTTTCTCCTGTGTGTTTCTGTTGGTGGCTATGGGCTGTGTGCTGGTGGCGTGCTGAGGGCCACCTTCTGCTTATTTCAGATCCTTCATTTATTGATAAGGGAACAGAGATGCCAGCACAAAAGGAATAAATGAATGGGCAGGCTAATCTTAAGGGTTTGTGGTTCTGTTGAGCCGCCTAGAAATGTCCTGGACTGTGATCTTGGCACGACCCAAGAAGCTTTTCATTCTCACTTCCCAAGTCTGGTGCCTGGGTAGGTGTCTCAGAGCCTGTGCTTTGGTGACCCTGTGTCTTAGATGGCACCTTGTAGTGTTGTGTGAATTCATGTAAACATGATTTTACCTCTCCTGGTCACTGCTTCGTTGTTTAAAATGTTAGGGTGATGCTGTCTTCCTTTTACCCATCCTGTAGGACCTTAAATGAGTGCACTGGAGACAACATATACATTCATGAAATAACCCGTCTTAATTGTGTAAAACCTGAAAGACAACTTAAAAAGTAGAAGCAGGAAGAGAAACCTCACATTCCTACAACCATTGATAGCCATTATTACCATTTTGATTGTTCTCCAGTCCTTTTCTGCATTTTCTTCTTACAGTAGATCATGGGCACAAATTAAGGATAGTTGAGATCCTAAAAAATGTGACATGCAACTGGATAGATAAGAAGCCCAGTTATAATAAACAGGCCCTGTCATGGGAGAAGAGACGATTCTGTGAAGGATCCAGAGGAGTTCCCAGTGGGGGAGGGAGGGGAACGCACTCAGGACTGGTGAAGTCCTTGGCTTAGGTGACAGAAAATAATTTTAGCATCCACCAATTTACTTAGGAAAATAAGAAATACACATCCAACGGAGAGTTCAGGCCATCTCCAGAGGGAGAGAGGAACAACCAGGGTTCCTTGGTCCCCACCTTTTAAAATCAAAATCCTCCCAGGTAAAATGATCAGGTAAGGTCATTTATATGGTAACAAACTATACATCAGTAAGGGCATATTTACTTCTGTGGAAGACCACTCAGTGGGGAGAAGCTATGTAATGCTTTTATTTTTATGCTTTTAGTTTATTATTTGGGGAATAACAATGCAGACCTAAAATGCTATGATTCTAAACATGTCAAATAATAAATCAAATATGCCTGAAAGCTTTGTATAAATAAAGTAGGAGCATTTTTCACAGCCTAGCAAGGACTGGAATGTACTGGTGGAATCCAAGATGGATCAAAGCAATAAACTGCTCTGGCTTTGATTTTGATTTTTGCTTCCAAATTTTAAGGACCTCCTGTGAATACAAAGAGTAACCAGGCCCTACTTCTTTAAAGTCCCTTTCCTGTTAAATAAC
The DNA here is from genome assembly GCA_004027185.1 of Glis glis. Lineage (NCBI taxonomy): Eukaryota > Metazoa > Chordata > Mammalia > Rodentia > Gliridae > Glis > Glis glis. The sequence continues at coordinate 117,881 of PVJS01000266.1, forward strand.
TTACGCACACACATTAAAGAAAGATTCCAGTTGGGTTTTACCCATGATATACAGAACTACTGAGTAGTTCGGGACAAGAGCGGGACCTTTCAAAGACTGAGAACAATGGGCCTTGTTGTCACTGTCTGAAGGTTGGGAGGGGTTCCTCCAGGGCTTTGGCTTCCGGCATGGTCACATAACATGGTTCTTATTCTCAGGGAGCTCACCTCCAGAGGAAAAGATGTTTAGTTATGGAATGAAGGGAAGGCGTCGCAAGCTGGCAATATGTCTCATCAAGAGGAGGAAGGTGAGCAGCTAGGCCAGCTAGTTCTAATTGTGTCTCACAATGACCCCCACATGTTCTCAACAGCTGGCATCGTGACTCTTCCTGATGGGATGAAAGGACAGGGAGCGGGCCTGCTCTTGTCCCTGGAGTGGGGGCAGGTGGGGCAGGCTGTTCATTGCTCTTTCTTCTAGCTAATGGGGCAAATTGTGATTAGCATCAGGCGCATTGTCCCCAACAAGCAGCCACAGTAGCGATAGAGGTTCCTAGTTCCTGATCAGAGGGCTGATGAGCGGTGCAGGAGACCCTGAGCACAGATGGCAAGTGCTTCTGTCGTCTCGTCTCTGTCATTGTGCCTGGGCTCAGGCGTCACCGCCTTTCTCCTGAGATTGCACACGCTGGCCTGAGCCAGCTCCTGCCTGTGATGGCCTCTCTGCCCCACTGCGTCCTCACCTGGAACACACTCCCTGTCCTTCAAGACCCAGCTTGATGCGACTTCCTCAGTAGCATCTGTTACGTAGTCCGAAGCTTGGGGTCTCGGCTGCAGAGGATCACTGGCAAGGTGGACAGTTTTAGGCATACACTGAAGGGCGTCCTTCCCATAGGCCACCCTTCCCAGATGTTTCTTGGAAGAAAAGAGGCCGAATGGCAGGGTTGGGAGGAACTGTCATAGCCTGAGTTATGGAAATTTCACACAGAGCCTGTAGCTGTAGGTGTCCAGAGAGGTGGCTGGTGCCAAAGCTGCCGCAGCCTCTGTTCAGCGCTTTGATGTCAGCGTTGGATGTGCCACTTTGAACTGGGCTCCTGGGAGCGCTGGAGGCAGACAGGTGTGAGTTCTCAGTCCAGGGCTGGTGAGGACAGGAGACTGTGCGCCTCCTGCTCGCCTGCCCTTGAGGCTGCTGCCCTTGGTTCTGAAGGTCATCATTCTGCTCAGAGAGCCATCTCGGCAAGGCTGGGCCCGGGGTAGGTGTGGACCGGGAAGTCAGGGCATCCTTCCTGCTCTCCTGGGCCAGAACGATGGATGGACTTCTTGTCCAATCTCACAACGACCTTGTGAGGCAGGCATTTCAATCCCCCCAGGCCACAGATGGAAAAACTGACGCTTTAGACTCCAGAAGGGTTCCTGCAATAAAAGAGAGAGTCCTTTGGGAGGACTCTGCTCTGCACACTCATCTCTCCCATTGCTTGGTATCTCCTTCCTGTAAGTGTCATGCTCCACCTCCATGGGGTGGCTAGCCCTGTGCCCCTCTTGAGAGTCTCTGGTCTTACTTCACTGTCCTTCCCTTCATATGTTACCATTGAGTCAGGGTGCATTGTGGTGACAATATACGATCCTTAAATCAAGCAAAAACTGAGTTACAATCCTGGATCTGCTTCTCACTAGTGGTGTGAACTTGTGTAGGAATTTCATCTCTGAGCTTCAGTTTCCCCAACTAGAAGGTAGGGGTGGTGGCTTGTGCCCATCTCAAATGGGCACAAGCCCATTTACTAAAATAAAACACAGGTTGGCACCAAGGCAAATGTCTTCTAACCATTCAAAGTGGTAGTTGCTGTTACTACTATAGTGATTATTATTAATACTATGGTTACTCTGATGTTTTAACTCAATTTCAACTTTTTGGTTTGCACTTCAGTTTAGTAATTCATGTCTGACTCTTGTATCCCTTTTCAGCTCAGTTGTGGTGACCCAGGTCCTGAAATGTGCTTGTTCCTGCGGTGTTTAGGGGCATTAGGAGGTGTGGGGGGAGGACGTTAGGCAGGTTCCCTGTATTTCTCCTACGCAACCTGCCCTATGTATCCGAGGTCTTCCAGCATCATCCCTGCTGGTCCCCAGGTTCCCATTGCTGCCTGGTTGGTGTCACTTTCAGGGAGTTCCTGATTTCACCGTCCTCAGAAATCTCCAGGCACAGAATCTGCAGCTTTGGGTCAAGGGGAAAGACCCAGCTTTGGATTGGGGAGTTGTAACCCAAGATACTGACTTCCAAAGCCTGCAGAGGTTGAATGCTTGTCTCTAGTTGTTCAGTAGATGTTTGTTACATACCTGTTGAGAATCGGTGCTGCTCTGAGTACTCAGGTATGACAAAAGCCCAGCTGCAGGAGAGTACCAGCTGGCGCCATGTGGGTGGTTGGGCACTCACAGTCATTGGCATGGGGGCTGCAAATTATAGAGTTTTGTGCAGAGGGCTCGGATACAGGGCAGGCTTCCCACAAGAAGCAGCATCTAAATCGGGGTTCAAGAGAACAGTAATGTTAACCAAAGAAGGGGGGAAGCATGTTTCAGGCATGGAAGGGACAGCCTGGGCAGAGTTTCGGAGCTTGAGGAGAGTGTGGGTTGCTGAGGCCCCAAAAGCAGTTTGTTTCTAGCAAGATGGAACCCTGAGCACTGGGGTGTGGCCACAAGGAGACCCGAAGGCTCCTCAGGGGCTGGGCCTTTGGGGTCCTGTAAATGGGGCCAGTGGGCCTTGCTGAACCTGGAAGCCACTCTGGTATTTTAAGCAGGGGAGAGGATGTCCAGAACATCCTCTAGGGGTCACTTTGGAGCAGTGTGGGCGAAGCCTAGGCAGAGCTGGAGGGAGGCAGGGAGGCAGGGAGGCTGGTTGGGCACATGACAGTGATGCAGGAGAAACTGGAGCCTGAGCTGAGGGGGGTTATGTTGATGCAGAGAAGGGGGGAGGTGCAAGAGAGGTCCAGGGGGGTGCAGAGGACTTGGTTGTTGCCTGAAGTGCAAAGGGAAGGAGGGGGAAGGAGCCCAGCCTGTGGCCTGAGGTCTTCCCTGGGCGGCTGGTGGACAGAGGCACTGTGGACTGAGCGGGGTATATCTCCAGGGCAGAGTGGAAGAAGGATGACTCTGGAAAGCTCCAGGAGCTGGGGAAGAGGGCCTCTGGTGTTCTACACCTGGTGAGCTACCCAGAGTGGCCTTCCTTTGGTCTTCTCAGTCACTGGGATGGACTGAGTGCATTGCTTCCTTGAGCCCATTGGGAGCTATTTATTAGACTCACCTGGAACACTTTAAAAACAACCCCAGGGAGGGAGCTACTCTCCAAGCCTCTGAGTCAACAGCTCCTGGATGGGGCAGGCATCAGTGATGAGAAAGCTCTTCAGCCACCCCAGTCGCCAGCCAAGGACAGGGACCAAGGTTTTCAACAGTCTCTGAGGTTGGGGAGGAAGGAACAAGCGGACCATTCCTAGCTGGTGTTTTATTCTCCAAAAGGTAACATCTGCATGTTCAGGGAGGCCTACCAGCTGTATGTGTATGTGTGTGTATGTGTGTGTGTGGGGTTTCTCAGAAGGATGGTGGGGCCTAATTAATTTGGAATTTGTGACACTTGGACAAGGCTGGGGCCCAGGCCAGTATATTTGTACTTCCTGGGAAATAAAGTTTTACATGCAACAAAATGGCAAGGGCCTTGTTTGGTGTGCCAATGAGATGGACGCTTTCATGGTTCCTCCATCTGTTTTATACATGCAAATTGATAATTACACAGAAATTTTGCCTGTTCAGACCCATTCCCCTTATCAGGATGCAGTTAATCATATTTGAAACTTTAATTTGTTTGCATTTATAGGATATGTAATACTTTGCAGTGGTTCAAATCACCACACTTCGATGCAAAATAAAACCAGCCCAACAGTACGGGTCTTATCTTTTTTTTAATAAAGGGGTCTGTTTAATAGGTGAGGGTCGCTGAACCTCAGAAAGTGGGAGTCTGGCCTTTAAAAAGAAACATGCCTGCAATTCAAGTTTTTATATTTCACTGATTTTTTTCTCAATGCTCTTCATATGTGAGACTAATAAAATCACATGCATTTAAAATATTTCATAATTATTTTTCCCAGTTGCAATTCCTCTCTCTTCACTTGGGCCTAATTGGCAAAATTCAAATGCATAAGTCACATTTTGAACTTTTAAGCATATCATTATTTCCACAAAACCTAATGTTTCCCTCCCTGTACCTGGGACATCCCACTACCATAAACCTCTGGAAGTAGACATTATTTACTAATTCTATGTGTCAGATATTACACTAGGCACTTCGTATCACTATCATAAATCATTGAGATCATCCTTCCCAGGTAGCTGCAAGTAGTCTTGCTTTGTGGATATGGAAACTGACTCAGGGAAGCCTAGTGGGTTGTGCAAGGCCACAAAGCTGGTGAGTGCTAGAGCAGGAATTTGAATCCACATCTGCTTCAATGCCTACCCCGTTTATAGCATCTCCTCTGCCTTTCAGTCCATAGTCCTTAGCTCTCCTTCCTAAACACAGAGAAGGTTGCTCTTGGTTAGTTGAGATAATTTGATAATTTTGCTGCTGATGTCAAGGGTTGGTTTGGAGGTTGAAAAGAAACAGATGGAACATCCTGTACCCATTCATATCCCTACAAGAAAGTTCCAAATACAGACCATACTTTGGGAAGGAACCTCACTGAGGCTCAACTTTTTCTGTTTGGGAAAAGAACTAATTAGTGTATCACTTCTCCCCAGCTTAGAGAGACAACGAGGAATGGATGGAAAGTTTCCAAGAAGGGAGAACTCATTGTGGTGGTTATAATCCTTTAATCAGTGAGAAGGCCATACCAACCCTATTCATTTCATGTATTTCTTAAAACTATAAATCCATGTCTTTCTCAAGTTTGAGCCCCCCCCAAGCTATTTTGATGCTGCAAGGCAAAATAAATTTTTTGCAGAAATGTAGAAGGTCTTATTACTCTTGGTCTCAGATGTCATCTTGGGATTTTTATTGAATTTTGCCCTTTGGATTGATGTCACAGGCAATTACCCATTTGAAATTCTCACAGATGAAAATCAAGGCTGGCCATTTGGATTTCATCATGATTTTGCTAGCTGTTCTGCAGTAGTGCATAGATTGCTGAGCCCACTCAGATTTCTCACACTTCAGTTATTCTACCCCTTAAGTGCTAGTCCTTTTCCATGAAGTTCATGAATGATGGGACCTTGTCAAGGGAATGATGGTAGGTGCCTGAAGAGAAGATATCTGTCTATGATCTTTTTAATGTTATGGGAATTTGAAATTTTGATGCAATTATCGAAAATGTATACATTCCTTCCTATTGTTGATGTGATTCTTCTATTTTTTTCTCATTCATAATGCTTTCGTACTCAGGAAGTTGAGGTAGGTTTTTGACTTTTCAACCGTACATAGACGTAGCATCAAAATAGTTGCCAAATAGCATGTAAATTTTATCCTGAATCCTGAATCTTGGTGGTAAATATTTGTTTCCGTTCAGTGAACCAGTACCACACACATTTGTCTTTAATTGGTATATCCAGGGGACACAATTTATCAAATGCATATAAACAGCCCATTTGCTGCTTTATCTTTTCTCATTAGTTACAGTACAAGTATGATTGTCAGTTATCATATGTGTTTTACTGGTGGGTTATTTATTGAAAGAGCAGAGAAACTGACATTGTTATTTTCTAAATCATTTTGTCTAAGGCCTGCAGGACTTTACGCCAAATGTCAGACCAATTTATCAAAGAATCGCTCTATTTAGGATGAAAGTGATTTAGAGTGTATATAAACGTATGCCCACCTGTGCTTACACACACTAGCAATAGTTATGGGAATTTCTCAGGGATTGCAGAGATGTGAAAGCTGGAACTGCTTACTTACATTTAATGCAATTCAGCAAAGATTTATCACATTCTGTTGAGTGATACCTTAGGGACTATGCAGACGAGTATGACCCATCCCTGCTCAGGAGTAGCCTACGCCCCGGTCTGTGGGGGTGATATGTGCACATGGAGATGCATTAATGCACATAACCCCTGGGCCCTGGGGTGGACTGGATTTCCTGAGCAGTGTCTGGGAGTCCTCAAGTCACTTCTCAACCTGGGCCAGGTAGTTAGGCCTTTTCATTCACAAGGATTCCCACTGGGGCTCTTACCAAGTAATGGAGAGTGATAGACCTGACTGAGGAGACACAAAACACATTGCTCCTTCAGAGATGTGAATGGACATAGCTCAGAGGTAAGGTGATTACATGGGAAGCCAGCTCCTTTCTCAGTAGATGAAGTACTTTGCACCTTACAGTAACTTGATTAGCAGGAATTTCCATCGCACACAAATTAAAATGACAAGAAAATGTTACGTTATATAGCAGATGCACTTAGATAACAATGTCTGGAAAACCACTTTTCTGGTGACTTCTGTTATCAGCTTAGGGACACTCCTCCTACCCACCACCCAATCTTTCTTCCTGTTCTCTCCAGTTAAGAAGCATGAAAATGAACTAAACTAGTTTGCATTGAATCCCCTGGAGAGCAGTTTGACTACAGTCCCTTTATTGATCTCTTTCTAAAGGTTTTGGGTTTTATGAAGTAGAGCCTGTCTCCACCTGGGATCTGCAAGCCCAGCCTTAGTTCCCCTGACCTTGCAGCGAAGTGCTACTGTTTGTATTTATTCACAGTGGGCCCACAGATGGCCCCTGCCTCGCCTGGCTGCACCTTGCCTTGCTGCACCTTGCTTCCTTCTGTTCATGGCTGCATGGCTCACCCCTGGCTCCCATTTATTTTCCAGACTGGTAATTTGTATTATCTCAGGTAATCTTCAGATGGAACTGCAGGGTTCAAACAGTTTAGCTAAAATATGTATGAGGGAGAAATTATCTGTTTCATGTGAGCTAAATGCTTTTGATCTGGGGCATCTGAAGCTGTGGTGTATAATAGGCTATACCCTTGTCGTCATAATTAAACCCAAGCCAGTTGGGTTTCCACAGTGGCTTCCATTTGGTCCTGCCCCCCAGCTCTTCCTCGGAGTCAGCTCTGACATTCTTTGGAGCTGAAAAGGCACCCCTTGAAAGGCGAATCACTGGGGAATATTTGAACTAAATTGTATCAGCCATTTTTGGACTGTGGCACTGGGAAAGAAAATTCACATTCCCATTAGAAATGGGCTGTAACCAGAGATTTTTTTCCCATTGCTCATGATCATCTATGATCAAGAGACTTAATCACTACATTATAGTAAGAGTCTTTTGGCATCATTTCATATTAGGCAGATTTAAAGATTTCATTGGAAGATGCATTGTAGAATGAAATATTCTTGGGATGTACAATAATCCTTTAATATCTGTGGGTGATCAGTTCCAGGATCCCCGAGAATACCAAAATCTGCAGATGCTCAAGTGCCTTATATAATATGGGATAGTGTTTGCATATAACCTATGTACATCTTCTCATATACTTTAAATCATCTCTAGGTTACTCATAATATCTATACAATGTGAATGCTATGCAAATTCTTGTTATACTGTATTGGTTAGGGAATCATGACAAGAAGAAAAAAGCCTGTACATGTTCAATGCAGACTTTTTTCTCAAATGTTTTTGATTAGGTAGGTGTGGTGGCACATGTCTATAATTCCAGTACTTGGCAGGCTGAGACAGGAGGATCACAGGTTTGAGACCATTATGTGGTGACTTAGTGAGACCCTGTTTAAAAATAAATAGATAGAATAGGGCCTCAGGTGTAGCTCAGTGGTACAACACCCTTGGGTTCAATCTCCAGTAATACACACACACACACACACACACACATACACACATACATAAATATTTTTAATACTTCATTAGTTGAATCTGAATGTGGAACTCATGGATACATACATGTATATCATATATATCATATATGTTATTATTATATATAACATCATATGTTATTAATATTATATATTAATATTATCTTTACTAATATATATTATATATGATATGTGATATACATGCACATATATGTGTATGTATGAAAAACAGATTATATTTCTCATACATGCTGATCAGAATAAAGTATCTCTAAAGTAGCTGAAAATTGAGTTAATTTCTTAGCATCAGCTACTAGAACCAGTAATTTTATAGGCTCCAGCACTATGTGATTAGAATATTTAGTGAGATAAATTGAGAAATATGGCCTTGTCTATGTTGATCAGCTATAGAGGATAAAAACATAATTACAGTGATGGTCACTGCCAGTCTCTGATTCTTTCTCTATCATTAGCACCACCTCCTTCCTTCTCACTCTTCCAAGACATGTTATGATTCATCACCATCTTACTATGACCCTTATGCTGATTTTTCAGGATATTTCCTGTTTCCCTGTAATACTTCATGATTTCAGACAACACACAGAATGCTCATGTTTGTGCCCCATTTAAATTGATAGGTTCTTCCGATTTTTAGCAACCCCTAAAAAAGAGTTGATAATTTTCACTTATGGAATGTCACCATGAAATGGAATTGGCTTTTCCTAGTATGGATTGACTAGAATTTAGAGCAAGAGTATTCTTTTCCCTGTCCTGTAGAGGCCTGACATAATTATATTCTGCAACATAGCCCATAAAATATACATATGAAGTAACACTGCCATTTTTCATTGCTCAACCTGTATAATACATTAATGGGAGTTATTGAATTTAATAAATGACTATTTAGATATGCATCTTTCTCGTTAGGTTTATGTTTTAAAAATTAACTGTGACTGGGATCTTGGGAAGTCTTTTTTAAAAGCTTTATCATTAGATGATAAAATTACCAGTCAGGTGACCAACTCAGACAGATATTCTTACCTGACCAGTCTCAGGTACCCACCCAAGATGCCTTTCACCACAGTCTGAATATCAACAGTCCACAGTTCTCTTGGGCCAGTAGGAAGGCCAGAGGTGAGAGTTTGTGAAGTCCTGGACTAGACTCTGAGGTCCATGTACCAAGGACAGACTTTGAGGTAGTGCAGCATTAAGGTAGTGAAAGGTCCAGCAAGATGCTCCCCAGGGTGGAAACTGAGGACTGGAAACAGTGTACATATTCTGTATGTTATTATTTAGGTAGTAAATGAGATAAAAGAAAAGCTCGGCAGGTGCTAACTGGGTCTTAAGCCCTGGACAAGTGACTAGCCCTGATATTAGTAGAGTGTTGGTTCAGGACCACGGACAGCTGACCCAATAGCTTTGAGCATCCTGATCCTTAGGTGGGGTGCAGGGATAAGCAAATTGTCAGAAGGGGAAACTCTAGCAAATGTGTTCTTTTATATTGGGCTTTTTTGCATGTGGATTTGGGTGCTGTCTCACCAGAAATTCTCTCAAACAGAGAGTGAATTAATGGAAGCAGTCCCAGCCTGCATGAACTACTATGTAGCTAGTATGTGTGGAAGGGTGATTATGTGTGCTCCAGCCTCTCATACTCTGACCTTGACAGCAGCAATGACTGCTAGAGAGCCCCTTCCCCAGTGCTCATTGACCATCCCCCAGGTGGGCTCTGGTGTGTAGAGCACTTCACACGCATTCATAATCTTGACCCCAGATGGGGGATTTTCTATCAGCTGTAGCCAAAGCCATGATGCCCAAGGGTTTTATCAGCTCCTGGCTCATTGGTTTTTGCTCTGACAATCTACTTTCCTAAGGCAGGGCAAAAGCAATCAGATACAGGGAATAATTTTCCTTCCTTGTTTGGCCTTGCTGGGCAAGGGACTGTTTGAAGGACTTATTTTGCATAATGAGTTTTCACTCAAGGTGTACTTTCACATTTTGGCAGTAATTAGGTGATATTAATACATTTGCAATGGGGTTTCAATATTCCAATGTAGGCGGCTGCTTTTAGAGGCTTTATATTTAAAACCATGGTTTTTCCCCCAAGAAATATGTAAAAATGGCCATCATAGTGAACCTGGAAAAATGACAAGGTCCAGGAGAATGCTTCAAATTCCATTCCAGTTATGACATATATTGAAAACATTAGGGAATATTCAGATCTTGAGGCATGCTCAAGCCTTTCTTTGACATGAGAGAGAAAGTAACATGTGAGATTAAAGCAGAGGAACTTGTCTTTGGCTCCCGCTCATCCCTGTCAGAAACACATCCCCAGCTTCCAAGGGCTTCCCTGTATTAGAGAAGCATGTTCCAGTAGAAAATATTTTCATAAGATTCCATCCATCACTACTGGACATAATTCTGTCCTCTGTGTGTATGAGAACATTGATGAGTTGCAGTTGAAAGGATAGACAGTTTGTATTATTTCCTCTGGTAATGAAAGTGAGTTCATCTTGGGCCATATCTTCTTTCACCCTTATGATTACTAGAATCTGTTGCTAACATGGTTGTGTGAGGCTAGAATCACATTGGCCATCAATGGAGAAATAAGGTGTTAAATTTCCTCCCTACAATCCAGTCCTTAACTCAAAATCATTTAACACTGGCTGCCAAGTTTTAGACTGCAGAATTCCAAAAGATTCCGACTATCCTTAAAATAACAAATGGAGGGAGGTATTGCAGAGAGATTCTCATAATCTTTCTCAGTGATATTTCATGGCGTGTATCTCAAAGACTCCCAAACCAGTTAGATAAGAAGGCCAGGGATGCCATAAAATTAAAGCCAGAGAAAAATGGGTCAATTCCTTGGAGTTAAAAATAGGTTAATGCTGAATCTCCAAGATCCACAGGAACCTGTTCATGTTTATTCATGCTCTGGAAAGTGGAATCAATGGCCAAGAAGCAATATGTTCTGATTTTACTCTAAATCCACTTTCCTAAAATCTATTTAAAGGCTTAGGTGAACTCAACAAGGATCTAATAAAGCCAGGTAATTGAACGACAGAGGCCAATAAAATTCACAGGAGATATTGTCAGAGATAAACTGCAGCAGGAGACAGCATGGACAATAATTTAAACTAATTGTGTACTTTGATATAAGTTAACTTCTCTGGAAGAGAAATTGAGGCCTCATTCTGTACACGTATTTAAGTGTCTGCAGCATGCAAGGTATCTGCCAAACACATATACAGACAATAAACTGAATATTAATAAAAAAAGGGCAATGCCTTAGAGATGGGTGTGGGGTCGATATGCAGGAGTGACACCTGTTCAGTAGGCACTGTTCAGTTTTGCTGACAGTGAGTGTGCTGGAGAATGATGGAGCCATCACGTGTGGTCAGGGAGGACCAAACAAGTGGACTATGGTTGTTTGGAAGGTAAGGGTTGTTCAAAGTGGGCCAAATTATGGGACAAAACTATGTGTCTGTTGACAGATGAATGAATAGAGAAATTGTGGTATAGACACACAATGGAATTTAACTCAGCCCTAAAGAAGAACAAAATTATGTCATTTGCAGGAAAATGGATGGACCTAGAGAATATTATGCTTAATGAGCTCAACCAGTCTTGGAAAGTCAAGGGTCTTATGTTTTCTCTCATATATGGAAGCTAAAGAAAAAATAGGAAACAAAAGGAACTTCAAGTAGGTGAGGAGAGAGACTAGTAGAATAGTGGAAGGGGGCTGGGGAAGGGAGATGGGGAGAAGAAAAAGGAGGATTGAGGAAGAAAACAGTTTAAATAATGTTATGTCTATATACGAAGGTATCACAGCCAATCTCAATAACATGTATGGGGAGGGAGGAGGAGGGAGTAGGGCAGGATTCGGGGAAAATACACCAAGCACTGTGTGTATGTATGTTTGTATCACTTTGAACATCATCACCATTATGTATAATTACAATGCACCAATAAAAGAATAGATAGATAGATAGATAGATAGATATAGATAGATAGATGATGGATAGACAGATATCAGGAAGAGATTAACATAACTCTGATGACATGAGTGACCTAGACTCTTGCAATTTCAAAGTAATGAAGTGCCTACCCTGGAGCATAAATTGATGCATGCTGCATGCAAGACAGACGTGGTTATTAATAGACCAGATTGGCCAGCCTTTGTTTTTCTATCCTTCCAGACACAGAATGAATGGCATTAGGCTAAATGAATGTGTGCCGTGGTTAATTCTAGCTTTTGAATGGCCCTCTGTTTTAAGTTTTGTGAGCATTGAAAAGCTGAAACTGTGCACAAGATACATGTCTCCATGTAAAAGAAATGTTGACAGTTGAATTATCAGCTCTTACAAACACAGAGGCTTAATCATAAGTGAGAGTAGCCAGGCATCACCTACAATATAATTGATAGCAAATACACCTTGCACTTAGAAGGTGTCTGGGTTTATATGTCAAACCAAAAAGAACAGTGCTGTTTCCCTGTTGGGCTGAAATATTTTTACTGTTTCCAATGTTTAATGCATACAGTTTGAAAGACAAGGATTTGAAAAGTAAATTGATATTTTTGATTACACACTAATGCCTATTTGGGGAAGGGAAAGATTTCTAACCTGTGAATGTTTTCCTTTGTGTTTTGGAACGTGCAGAGAAGGAGGAGTTTTTATGAAGTTATATAAGAAGCTTCCTGAGATCTGACCTTTGTTTTCTATTTTTTGCTTTTATAGGATGATTATTTCAGAAACTGGAATCCCAACAAGCCCTTTGACCAAGGTAAAGAATGTAACATTTCTTGCTGTGTAGTCTGTGGGAAATACAGTCTCATTTTTCCTTCCTTGTGTGCTGAGTTAAGCTGTCACAAACGCCAGCTAACTGTCTTATTTTATAGACTCTGGAGACTGAATTGAGTGGGGCGATAGAAATTATTTTATCAAATTGGTTATTTGTCTGAAGTTATATCTAGTATAGTTTTAAACAATTTTTAAATTGAATTGACCAATACAATTATTGATTGGTTTTGTTATAAAAGAAAAAAACCAGGTAGGCATGGTGGTGCATACCTGTAACCCCAGTACTTGGGAGGATTGCAGAGAGGAGGATCACAGGTTTGAGGCTAGTGCACGGTAACTTAGCAAGACCCTGTTTCAGAATAAAAACTAAGATAGGGCTGGGGGTGTAGCTCAGTGGTAGAGCACCTCTGGGCTCAATCCCAAGTACCACCAAAACAACAACAATAAAAACAAAACAAAACAACCAAAAACAATGAAATGGTTATCAGAGGTAGGTGGTGAACTGGGGGCTAAATCCAGTGCCTTTCATTCATGGAACATGTCATGTACCTAGAGATGCTCCCCAGTTCACATGACCCATAAAAGTGAAACTTACTTTCTACAAACAAAAAGAAGCTACTCCTGGGAGATATTCAAGGGCATTGAAACTTCATTAGTTACATAACTCCTTCATGGCTTCTAAGTAGAAAGCTGTTTCTGCGTTGGCTCACTGACTACTTGGGTTTAACCTGGTCCTCAGAAGGCTCTTTCAACCCACCCAGCAGGCATAGAACCAGTCTCATGATGGCTGCTGTAAATCACTACCCTTGTCCTCAGGTGAGTTATTTAAGACATAACAAAGACCTGCCGTGAATCACATCCTTGTTCCCAATGTTGTGCGCGGCTGCTCTTGACAAAGATCCTGCTGCTGAAAATGATGGTAGTTCAGCTACATATATGTAATTAATAGTGAGACGCAGAGGGAAAATACTACCTACCACATCTCAAAGGGCGGATTCTTCTACGCATGAGCTTCAACCGTGGCTCCAGTGTTTGGCGTGATTATGGTGGTGAACTTGAAGGGGGGCACGAGCATGTCATGCAGTGCAGGGTGTCCCCTTACTGCCCTCTGCTTTGTCCCTGTGATGGATCACCCCCTCTGGACTCTGGTTCTCTTAGCAACACAACTGCTTTTAAAATGTTCACATACACTTGTGCCTTGGAGTAGTGCAATATTTTGTTCATTCATGTATGCATTCATCCGTCCGGTCACTCTCAGGTGTTTATTGAGTGTCATCCACTTAGGCCGACTGTTGAATCGTGTCAGCTGGGACTTGGGAAACCGGAGCCAAAGATATGAGGCAGACAGCAGCCTTATGCTACTGACCAAGTTTATTTTAGAGTACAGGATATTTGTAAGGCAGAAAAAGGTCACTCAAGGGACATATGAGCGCATAAAGCAAATATTATGGAACAAGCTATACGTAGAACTTCAAAAACAAAGTAATTAAAGCCATTCCTTTGTTTAATGTACTGCTAGATGTTATCGGAAGGAGCATGAACACGCGTCCAGGGGTTATGTCCAGATATGAGGAGTACCGAGTCAAGGACCCTTTGTCCTTCTTCCTGGAGCTTTTCTCACAGGCCCCGGCACCCTCCTTACCAGATGAACCTTCTTGGCCGTGTTCCAACAATTGAGCTCACACTGGTTGTACAATCACCAAGCCTGGTACTGAGGAGAGAGCCAGAGAGCTGTGGTGCCGCCCCAGTAGAGCTCAGCATGAGGATCCAGGAGACAAATCAATGCACAATTGCAGTGGGATATGTTGGTGGCTGAAATGCAGGGTGTGTAGAGAAGCACGTGCACCAGTAGCTGGGGGACTGTGTATGTACGAGTATAAGGGGACAGGGTGCACAGGAAAACTTTCCTTGGGAGATTCTGTCTAGGCTACAAATGTCTTAGGCTCCCAGGGCCTCCTTTACAATTCCATCAAAGACTAAACCATCACAGTAATTCATATTAGAGTGTCTGAAGGCATTAGTAATGTAAAGTAGGAATTTTCCATGCAAAAAATGATCAACATTTAAGAACTTTTATGAAAAGTATAAAACTTATGAAGAATACTCATACATGCTGAGCAACAAGTTCCCTGTCTGTGCCTGATAAGCCCTTCTGCAGATGTCCCTAGCAGGATGTTGCTTGCAAAGGTGACTCAACTGATAGTTACAGTGAACTGATTTTTCTGTTTTTTAGCTAAGAATCAGAAATAGGTCTTGTCCTAAAAAGATCACATAACCACCAGATCTACTCTTCTGTAAGGCTTGCAAACAAATATAAAACTATGAAGGGAAGACATTTTTTTTATTTTTCCTAATGTACATTGGGAAAGGGAAAAGATGATAGTGGTCAACATTTGCCATTTTGGGGTATACATGATTACTTCTCTTGGATTGGGAGTTACACAGAAGCTTTAGCATGAAAAAGAACATGATATTGAAATGGGCGTAGGTAAAAGATCCAAACAATGTGGGGTGTTTCTCTCTCTCTCTCTCTCTCTCTCTCTTTCTCTGTTTCAGGAGTAATGGTGACTATATTGCACAGAGTCCCACCCAGCTTTCTTTTTCTAGCTCTGCAGGCTTAAAAACTGGGTCTACTCAGTTGAATCTTCCCAGAAAACCTCATGACTTTATGGGGTATATTTGGGGCCATAGCCGAGTGGCCCCACTTTATACCTCAGGTGTAGCTGCTATTGGCTAGTTCTATACTGAGCCACAGGGAGAGTGGGCAGAGCTGAGAATAGCCTTCGCTTAAAATATCAGCCCCAGCAGACGTCATCAATTACACTGTGTGCCACTCAGTAAGTAAAACTGGGCGGTTACTATATCCGCGCTGACACCACCTGGTGAAATACAAGCCACAGGCATGGATGATGAGCAGTATTTCATCTTCCAGGAAATAGGAGAATCGCTGGGCTGGAGGGAAGTTGTCAGCAGTAGAGAGAAGTCATTTCCCCTCCTAAGCAGAAAAAGAATTCAATGTAGTTAAGGCAGGTTTGTAGTTGTAGGTGGAAGAGGGAAAACTTTGTAGAAACAGAAATCCATAAAAACATTTTCAGAGTTTCAAATAACAAATATGGGTTGGGATGTGGGTAGAGGGGGTTTCATGATGGAGGTGGTATGGAGTGGGTTTGAGGTCTAGCAGGAGTGCAGGGGAAGAAAGACCCAGTATGGGGAATTCTAGAGTAGTGTAGCCAGAAAGGCGATTTGAGGCAGGTTGTGAAGAGAACCCCACCAGCCTGGGTTCTGGGGGGCATGTTGTCCTCCATTGCTGTGGATCCTCGCTCTGGTGGTCATGTCGTCCTCCATTGCTGTAGATTCATGGCTCTGGTGGTCGTGTCGTCCTCCATTGCTGCGAATCCTCGCTCTGGGTGTCATGTCGTCCTCCATTGCTGTAGAATCATGGCTCTGGTGGTCATGTCGTCCTCCATTGCTGTAGATTCATGGCTCTGGTGGTCATGTCGTCCTCCATTGCTGTAGATTCATGGCTCTGGTGGTCGTGTTGTCCTCCATTGCTGTAGATTCATGGCTCTGGTGGTCGTGTCGTTCTCCATTGCTGTGGAGCCTGGGCTCTGGGGGCATGTCATCCTCCATTGCTGTGGATCCTCGCTCTAGTGGTCATGTCATCCTCCATTGCTGTGAAGCCTGGGCTCTGGGTGTCAGGTCGACCTCCATTGCTGTAGATTCATGGCTCTGGTGGTCATGTCGTCCTCCATTGCTGTGGAACCTGGGCTCTGGGGGTCATGTCGTCCTCCATTGCTGTGGAGCTGGGCTCTGGGGGTCATGTCGTCCTCCATTGCTGTGGATCCTTGCTCTAGTGGTTCGGCTTTTCAGTCCAGCTCTCTAGCTTGACCTTTGAAAGGCCCTTGCAGATTCTGAGTGTCTTACGTGTTGATGTGAATAGTTAGGAAACTCAAGAAATATTCAAAAAGTGGTTACTGAGCTGTAATTGCTCTGTGCTTAGAAATATTTACTGAACTTTGCCCAATAGAGCTTCATGGAGGTAGCACTAATTATCATATAATTGACTCTAATGCAGTTAGGAAAGAATTGCCTTACTTACCTGGTGCTCTAACATGAGACTTAGATTTCTTTAACTTGTTATATTTAAGCGAATCATTAATGTCCTGTCAGTGGAGTATAATAGCCATCAACTTCAGGCTTTTCAAAGAGGAATTTCTTCTGAGATTAGGGTAAAGAAGTATGTCCTATTTTCTCCTAATGATTCCATGCCACATCTCCTCTTCATAGAAGGGATAGACAGGAGTTCAGAATTAAAGGGAACAATTATTAACTCAGGTGAGAAATTTTCTTTGTGAAGTCCACAAAGAAAGACTTCCTGTGGAGAGCACTGGGCAGGCCGCACAGTTGGAGAGAACCCTGGCTGAATTCAGATGGATTTCCTGTCTTGCACAGACCAGAAGAGAAATGGAAGCCCTGGGTGGACCTCTGCAGGAGGCTGGCCGAGGTACTGAGCACTAGAGGGATTAGCATTTTCAGTTGCCTCTGCCCTTTGCCCTGTTAGCACCTTCCTTCCACTGGACCCAAGCCAGTCTGGGAGCTCATACCAGAGCAGTGCTTCTGGAAGTGTGATCTCATTCCAGTCCTTGGACAAGTAATGAGGAACACATAGTACTTTGGTCCTCTCTTGCAGATTCACAATGCTCATAAGCAAGTTAAGACCTCTGAGAAATCTTTCAGTAAAAAAAGTTCCTTAGCCTCTACCATTTTCCACCTTGACTTTCCCCCCTGTCTTCATGTCTGTGGTTTTAAGCGCACCTCCCCGGTCCCTGGGGGAGGTAGTGTACTCTGTGCAGTGTACTTCTAAGTGCAGTCTGGGGTCATGGAGTTTGGGGTCAGATTCTCTTAGGTTGAGAACTCGGCTGACAGTTACTAGCTGTTTGATTTTGGGCAAGTAGCTTAACTTCTCTGATTTGAAATCTTCCCCTCTGGAAATATAGTAATGTTCCTTTCAATAAGAGGTTGAGAATGTTGAATGGGTTAATTTGCGTGGCATGTAGTAAGTACTTGTAAGTGTTGCTTTAGCAAGTAGCTATCTTTTTTATTCGCTGGCCTTCCTGTCTGGAGGCTCTCCCTGTGGCTTCCCTCTCTTCCCACTTCAGGTTTTCTTTCTTTTTCCTTCTTTTTTTTTCCTTCTAGTGGCCCTCACAGTTGTGCTACTCTGACTCTCTCAGGGTTAAATTGGTGCTGGCCTGTCTTACTATAGGGGGGGACACTGTATGCTGCGCTCCAGATCCCTGTTAGCAGAGCTGAAGAGGTTCAGGCTCTTATGACTTTCGTTTGTCCATCCATCCATCCATCCATCCATCCATCCATCCATCCCATTAATAGTTATCAAATACTTGATGTTTAATCCCACGTCCTGGGTAATAGGGACAGCACTAAGAAAGACCCTGCTTGTTTTGCTAGACCTAGCTAGCAATTCTAAGACATCCGTCCTCTGTCTCACACACGTATGTAAGCAATGTAAGTATGTAAGCAATGGGGCCGATGGGGTAGGGAGTCACTGAGCAAGCAGAGGTGGGGGTGGGAGCGAGGGGAGGGTCTGGGTAATCGAGGAATCCATAGCCGCTGAGTTTGTGCAGGTGACAGCTCCATTGTAGCTGTGATAGTGTCTTCTTTGGCTACAACTTGGCCTTGGTGTTCTGTGCCTTTGGTCTATGGATCTGCCCTCTGGTGCCACCTGATCAGCCTTGCTGACACAGTCACTCACCCTCAGTGTAGTGACAAGGGGGTGTCCTGTTCTCTCTTCCTTCCCAGGGAGGAGGCTTGATGAGGACGGCTATCCACGTGGCCTGGAGGGGAAGGAAAGGTGTAATTTATTGAACAGCAATACTGTTGTAAAAAAAAATAAAAGATATTGCTTTGGAGAGTCACAGAATGGGGGATGAACTAGACGCAGAATGGATTGTAACAAGTTATTTCCAAACTCCCCACTAGTCCTTTCTGAAGAAGAAAACTGGAGCTTACTGCAGTATTCTTGCTGAATAAACTTGTTGTTGTTATTGCACTGGGGGCTTGGGAAGGTGATTTATGTATACAGTCACCATCTTACTTCGGGTTGAAATTCTGATGGCATGAAGATGTGCCAAAGCGAGGGAACATGCATGCATCTCATTTCTCTGCTGTAGCCATGGTCCACTCAGGAAAGAGCCTGCCATATTCGGACATGGGGCTCCACCCGGTGAGGCAAGCCCTGTTCTGAGAAATGGCTGAAGAGAAGCACAGAACTGACCTACAACAAGCGGGCTCCTTTAAAGGGGGAATAAGTGTACATTTAAGAGAAAGTATACAGCGCTGACTTTAAGGGGGACAGTCTTTTCTTTTGGAGTGAATACTAATTCTTTCTAAGCAGCCCAGCTGCAGGAGCCCTCAGTTGATGCTGGTGACCTTCAGAGAAGAACAGGAATTTATAAAAATTGATCTCCAGATAAAAATAAAGCCCCGAAAATCAGGGGCCCCGCTCTTGTCATGCTGTTCACTTGAAAAGAAGAAAAGTCTTGCCCTTTGACTTCCAGTCCATTACACCACCATCTCAACAAACTCAAATCCTGACCAAAGCCCTGAACTGTTTCAAGACAAAAATTCTACAATTCAAAAGGAGAAAATTAAGGCCGGGCGTGGGGGCACACGCTTGTAATCCCAGTACTTTGGGAGGCAGAGACCAGAGGATCCGAGTTCGCAGCCAGCCTCAGCTCTCTCTCTTTCTCTCTCTCTCCCTGTCTCTCTCTCTACTTAGTGAGGCCCTCCACAACTTCGTGAGACCCAGTTTCAAAATAAAGTATAAAAAATAGGGCCGGGGGTGTAGCACGGAGGTAGAATGCCCCTCCCCAGTACCACAAAAAAAAAAAGGAGAAAGTTATTCCTGGTTCCACCTGTGCTTCTAGAACCAGAGCCAGTAGACTACCATAACATTGGCATTTGCTCAAATTTTAAAGGGGGGGTGTGTGTGGACTCCAGATTACTTAGTTGTAGGATTGCTCATTTGCTTTGTTTTTGTCTCTGTGGATTGAACCCAGGGCATCCTACCTCCGACCTTTTTATTTTTTATTTTGAAACAGGGTCTCACTAACTTGCTGAGGCTGACCTCGAACCTGTGATCCTCCTGCTTCAGCTTCCCAATCCACCTGGATTACAGGTGTGTGCCACCGGGCCGGGTTTACAACTATTCTTTAGAACAAAACTTTCTTTCCCTCTAGATGAGTCTGAAATTTTACATGATAGGCTTAATATAAGTCTTGAGTCCCTGTAGTGATCCTCTTGATGTGTAATTTAACACTACCCCAAAAAGAGCCTCTGATTTGCATTCGTAGGGCCTTGAAATTTTTCTCTTTTTTTACAAATCCATTCACCCTCTCTGGTCCATGGAGCTGTTGATTTTCAGAGGTAGCTGGTCTGGTTTGTGGGATGCATTTTAATCATTTTTTTCCTGACTCCCTCGTGTTTGGTGGGATCGATGTCTCCCTACTATCTTCTCCTTTTCCATGTAATTTGGGAAGATGTGTTCCCTGTGACAACAACTGTTCTCATCCAGGGAGGCCCTGCCCCAGACATCCACACCCCTCTCCAACCAAATCAGCTTCTCTCCCTACTATCATCTTTTCTGTGTCTTGATTCTGACAATAAGATAGTTACTATTTTAAAAATGTTTGGAGTATTGATTTTTAAATGTTCTAACTCAATTCTGACAGGGAAGAAACAGAAAACTACTAATTCAAATATTGGTGTGCCCTCGCTTTAACACAGTGTCTCTGCTTTGAAGCTAGATCAAGTTAAAAGTTTCCTCTTTCATCTTTGCCTGCTTGTGCCTGTCTGCTTATTTTAGAGAAATAAAACATAAGATGTGTGGGATTGAACTCCCATGGGGGTTACCTCATGGTCTTCTTTTCCATTTTCTTTTCTCTAAAGTGACCAGATCATTAATTTGCTTTTCTGTTCTGCTTCCGATACTTGTATGTCCTATGTGCATGTCCACAAGCAATGCTACACTGAATTCCATGTTTTGCAGTAGAAATTATTATTTCCTTCTATAACCTGTTTATTTTACTCAGCATTGTTTTTGGTGCTTTCTGTTTTGATCTTTGTAGCGCTGGCTGATTCCTTCACATTGCGGTATTCCATTAATATGCTACAGTTTATCTCATTATCCCCCATTGATGAACATTTAAATTGTCTCCATTCATTTTGATGTTGAGGTTGCAGCTTCTTAGCATTTCTGACACACTCTCTTGCAGCAAGCCCTGGGCCTGGAGAGATGGTACCCCAGGAGGAGGGCCCAGGTGGGACATGGCTCCGCCACTCTTAAAATGGGCAAATCACATGGCCTTTCTTGACTTCAGTTTGCCCATCCTGAAACGAAGGGGTTAGACTAAATGGTTCCCGAGACCCATGCCATCTATGATAGTTAAGTTGGAAGCATGGGTTTTTGTGTACATTTTCTCATAAGGAAAGGAAAAATGAAAAATGTTGATGCTTAATGCTCTCGTTTTAGAGGTTACAGCTTAACCAATGAGGTGTGGCTATAACTTCAATAAAACTAGTGGCATTAAATTGAGCTTTTAACCATCAGGATTGGAAGGGGGGTTAGAATAAACAGCAAATAGACCAAAGTAGGCGGTAATTTCTCTTCTCACGGAGTGCTGTGGGTACGGAGCCCACTTTAAAGTGCTCAGGTCAGATCCCGCTCTCCCATTCGCTTGTTGCCTAGTTGGATTAGCCTAAGCGTCTGCTTTCTCATCTGTGGAGTGGGGCTGATGAGACCTGCCTTCAAGGCATTTTTTCCCATCTTTTTATTTTTTTCCAATTTTTTATTTATTACATTTATTGGTGCATCATAGTTATACGTTTTGATAAGTGTCAGGGTATCAGAAGCATGCGTGCACACATTGCTCATTTAGCCCTCCCTCAAATCCCACCCCCTAAATTACCAAAGTCATTCTTCACCGACATAGAAAAATCTGTCCTTAAATTCATTTGGAACAACAAGAAACCCAGAATAGCCAAAGTAGTTCTCAGCAACAAGAACCATGCAGGAGGCATCACAATACCTGACTTCAAGGCATTTCGAAGACTAATGCTATCGTGTTTGCAAAGGGCTGAGGAGTGATGTGTATATCCTTAACAAACCTGGGTTTCTGCCCAGTGCTCTTGGCTCTGTCAGGCCCCTTTCCTCACTGAGTGCTGGGAGTGGCCACGTGGTTCTCTTCTGGCTTCCCTCTGACACTCAGAGACTCCAGGAGCCCTGTGCCCCTAGAAAAAAAGCCACCGTGGGTTGCGTGCCACCCTTTGAATGGAGTAATAGAGAATCGCAAGGGTAGTTAGATTCACCTTGTAATTATGGGGTGCTGTGGCTTTCTCTCACTGTGTTTAAGAGGTTCTTTGGGCATGATCGAATCCATTTTAAAGACATTTTTATTACCTTTCCCTGCACTCATAAAATGTGGTGTTAGTTTTATAAAAAGTGGGAGAAATTGCTGCAATTCCACTTGCTAGGTAGAACAACAGCCCCTGAATTAATTATGTTGTATTTGTTGAGTCTTAATGAACCAGCTTTGGTTTGGGTAAATTCTCAATAGGGTAAAAAAAATGTCAGCCGAGTTTTTAAATTGATCAATATTGCTCTTTAAATTTTCTTATTGAAGAGTGTCAAGGGTTTTCACCGTGGCGAGATGGCTGCTCCAAGAAAACTGTCTGAATCCCCAGTGTAAGACCCTCAGTCGTAGGATGTAGCAGTTAATTGCTGAAGACCTGCTGAGTGTTCACTCTGTCCCAGTGACCAGAGGTGATGAGAGAGGCAATGTGGTGGATGAGGATGGTCCTGGACTTTGTCACATCAGAGATCGGACCTGGTCCTCACCTCTTCCCCTGAATTGCTGTGTGTACCAAGGCCAGTGCTTAACTTCTCTGAACCTCAGTTTCCTTAGCCGTAAGATAGAAATTCTCACGTTATTATACTAGTGACAGGAGGGGTCTGTAAAACTCCTGATCCAATCTTATTATAGAGGACATGATAAAGATAAGAAAGCTTTGGCAAGATTGAGGACTGAAGTTATGTTTTGGAGTCTCGGGTTTAGAAGACTCTTAGTGTTTTTTAATGTATCTGCTGACTCCAGCAAGAGTATGAGCTAATTGGCCCATTAATCATGGGATCCAGCACTTGCTTATCACCTCACGGGCACTGCACTGGTTATGACTGATATAGCTGAGAGAAATAAAATCATGAAATAAAATCAGCCAGAGCGCATGTTTGAGGTGCCCTGATGGGCTCAGGTCCGAGGACGGCCAGCCATTCCATCAGGAAAAGATCCTAGAAGTAACCGGGGAGCCTCTAAAGATTGGCAGGTGGTTAGGGGTGACCTGGGGGGGCAACCTGAGATGGGGATGTATTTTCTGGTGGTGATCATACAGGGGTATAGAAGTGAAGTTTGACAATGCTTTGGTCAGTCAGGGCTGCTATAACAATATATCATAGATTGGTCATTTCATAAAAAACAGACATTTATTTATCCTCATTCTGGAAGCTACAAGTTTGAGATCAAGGTGGCAGCATGGTTGGATTCTGGTGAGGGCCCTGTTCTGGGTTACAGATCTTCTGTATCTTCGTGTAGAGGAAAGAGAGTCAGAAAATTCTCGGGCCGGGCGTGGTAGCGCATGCTTGTAATCCCAGTACTTTGGGAGGCGGAGACCGGAGGATCCGGGTTCGCGGCCAGCCTCAGCTCTTTCTCTCCCCCCCCCCCTTAGCGAGGCCTTCCGCAACTTTGTGAGACATGGTTTCAAAATAAAGTATAAAAAATAGGGCTGGGGGTGTAGCATGGAGGTAGAACGCCCCTGCATACCGCAAAAAAAAAAAAAAGAAAAAGAAAATTCTCGGGACTCCTGTTTATTTATTTACTTACTTTCTTGTTTACTTACTTACCGATGATTGAAATCAGGGGCATTCTACCTCCAAGGTATACCTCCAGCCCTATTTTTTAAAATTTTTATTTATTTATTTATTTATTTTTGCGGTACCAGGGATTGAACCCAGGGGCGTTCTACCTCCGCGCTACACCCCCGGCCCTATTTTTTTTTATACTTTATTTTGAAACTGGGTCTCACGAAGTTGCGGAGGGCCTCACTAAGTAGAGAGAGAGAGTGAGAGACAGGGAGAGAGAGAAAGAGCTGAGGCTGGCCGCGAACCCGGATCCTCCGGTCTCTGCCTCCCAAAGTACTGGGATTACAAGCTTGCGCCACCACGCCTGGCTTGGAGTCCCTTTTATAAGGACATTAGCACCATTCATGAGGTTCCCCATCTTGACCTAATCACCTCCCAAAGGCTCCACCTCCAAAAAACTATCACTGGGGAATAGGATGTTTTGTGTGTGTGTGTACTAGGGAGTGAAGCCAGGGACATTCTACTTCCAAGCCACACCCCAGCCCTATTTTATTTTTTATTTTAAAATAGGGTCTTTCTAAGTGGATGGTCTTGCTAAATTGCTGAGATTAACCTGGAACCTGCAATTCTCCTGTCTCAGCCTCCCAAGTACTAGGATTACAGGTGTGAACCACCTTGCCCAGCTCAGTTTGGGGATTAGGATTTTAACATATGAATTTGTAGGGGACACAAGCATTTAGTCCATTGCTTCTTTTAAAAGTACACTTGTTAAGAGATGCAAAGACAATTTAACCAGGCACCATTGGGCATGCCTGTAATCCCAGTACTTGGAAGGCTGAGACAGAAGTATTGTAAATTCAAAGCCAGTCCTAGCAACTTTTTGAGACCCTGTTTCAAAATACAAAGGGCTGGGTGTGGTAGAGCACCCCTGGCTTCAATCAATCCCCAGTACAAAAAAAAAAAAAGAAAAAGAAAAAGAGAGAGAGCGAACAGTTTACTACTTAGCAGACTATTCCACTCTTTACCATTTCTCTGAAGACTCACTCTGATGAGCACCTTGCAATAAGCCTCAAGCAAGACCAGAAACAGTAAAGTAGACCCGGCGTGCCGCCTGGGGAGCAGGGACGCTGTGACCCCGAGTGCTCTTCCTGCTCCTCCTGCGAGCAGCCATTACCCAGCTCAGCTGAGGTGGTGTGAGGGTGAGTCAGGTACTCCTGGGACTTCCGATTTCTTACAAATAACTGGAAATGAAGATGCTTTCACATGTTGGAAACCTTACTCTTCATTGTTGGTGAATCAGTCATTTAGAACACTCGGAGTGTATCTTTGGACTGTTGGTGGCTTTGTTCCTAGAGGAAGCCCAGGGCCTCACGTTAGACCGTATCTTCTGCCTGTGTGTGCGTGTACTCTGGAGGCTGACGAATCCTTGGGGTCCCTCTGACCTGGAATAGCTGGGTGGCCCAAGGGATGGGAGCACTGCCCAGCTAACCTGGGACACACTGCCTAAGTGGAGGTCATCTTTGTCCACACTGTGCTTAGAGACCAGGAGGCCTGATGCCACTTGAAGCAAGCCTAGGAGTCGGAATGCTGAGCCCCAGCCCTGCCAGAGTGTTGAGTTGTGCCTGCTGTTTCCATGTGGCTTCCTGCACCACCTTCAGATGGATTGTTTTAGTCTCAAGAAGAAGGAAACACACCCTGTGCCTTTGCTCACATGCGTGTGCATGTACACACACACACACACACACACACACACACACACACACACACAAAGTGTGCATTCTCCTATGTGCAAGATTCACACAGAATGTGCTGTTGGGATTTAGACACATACATCAGCAACCTCGTATCCTGTTTGATCTTGGGAGCACTGATGGGTAGAGCGGAGTTTCTTTTCTCTCAGGATGGCTGGGCGGTGCTCGGGCCTGGCAGGCTGGCCAGGAGGAGCTGTTCATCAGAGGGTGGGAGGGTGCAGACGGCTTCATGATGCTCCTACTCTTCTTTAACTCCAAAGATACTGGAAGAAGGGGTCAGAGAAGGTGGAAAAGGTCAGATGCAGTCTTTGCCAAGGGAAAAATATCTCCAATTAGAGGAAAAATTGTCCCCTGAGACCCCCTAGGACCACTGTGAAATTCCGGTCCTGAGTTTATCCAGGGATAGCACCCCACTCCCTATGGGCCCTCGCCCGGCACTCTGCTCCATCCACTGACTTTACTTCCAAAACTTCAAGATCATCAGAGTGTTTGCCTTCCTTTCTTGCACCCACTTCAGGGAATGCATCATTTTCTAGCAGGAACTTACTTGTAATGTCAGTTATTCTTAGATCTGTAAGCAAATGCATGACAGCCTGATGTCTTTATTTTTAAAATTTCTTTTCGCTGCCTCATTCACCAAAACGTAACTTACAAGCATATATAAGTATCAAGTGATAAAGCAAATATATGGCAGTCTTTGAATATAAGAGAAATAAATAAAGCTACAACAAAGGTAGCACCCAGACGCAGGCACAGGAGTTTTCCGTGTACTTCTAGAGCTGAGCCCGGGGCTTACTCACAAAGCAGGGGATGAAGCACACAGCCCTATGGTCCTGTGACAGGAAGACAAGGCAGTCATCAGGAGATCTAGAGGTGTTCCTATACTGAGATCAAAGACCCTTTCCCCCATGGGTTCTCCCAAGAGGGTGCGTCAGGGTGGGCCTTGTTTGTGCCAGTACCCGGCAGAGGATGAGGTCTTCCTCCACAGTCTCTCAGTGTACAGCAGTACTTAGTCAAAGTAGAGTTCTGTAAATTAATCCAATAATACTGAGTACACAGGCTTCTAAAGGTCTGGCTTGAGACAGGGGTAAAATTGACAGGAAGAATGGCTGGCCTGCACTTCCATTAGGGAATACGCTGTTTTATTTCTGGTAACTGTTTAGCATTGGGAACAGGGAGTTCTGGACTTTTCCTGGCAAGAATGAGGAGTTCAGAGGATCTGTGCTGCCAATTAATAGGATAAAATGGTCCTTCTGTTCTCGTCCAGGTGGCAGGCAGAGCCAGTCTCCTCCTTGGTCACACATTCTGAACCCAAATCAGAATGGTGATACCTGAGTGCAGGGTCACCTTCCTCCATGTTCAGACTGTGGGTCAGTTCAATCCCACAGGCACGTGGGTGCTGAAGAACATCCATATCCTCCCCTATAGACACGGGACCTGGGCGGTTACAGTGCTGTTACCTGGAGCCTCAAGCCATGTGGATGGGAAAACTTCCCTTGCACAGACACATATATATTCTATTCCCATGTTTCAAATGCGTGCAGAAACCAATATGCTTGATAAATTCCACATCTTATTTAAAGACATTACTAAATACATATTATATCTTGTTATAAAAATTTCAGCCATCAATAGAACTATTAACATGATGGTTACCTTTGGAAGGGTTAGAGATAGGTGCAGTTCACACATTTTTTTTTTCATAGAAGAATTTGGATACAAAGCAATAGTGGATAGATACCGGATTATTATTTTAGAGGTTTGGAAGAAAGTGTTAGGAAGCAGTTATTAAAAAATCTCAATAGAAACTCACAGAATAACTACTTTTAAGCCACACATCTTCTCAGTGATCCAACTAAGGTAAATTATTTATTAAAAAAAACACCCTTAGGGAAAATATAATTTCTGGATATAAGCCACATAAATGTTGGCAGGCATATGCTAATAATTATGATTTTCGCTTTTAGTGAGGTCGATCCTGAGTTGTATTTCCTATCGGTGATTAGGCAGGAGGAGAAATTCCCAGTTTGTGATGATAAAATTATACTGTCAGATTAGGGGTGAACACTCATCATTCTGCTTTCATAGCCAGGCCCAGATTTCATCCGGACATGGTTTCAATTGCTCTGTGTATAGTTTTAAGGGGTGGGGCGGGTGCTCAAACTCTGAGGGTTAGGCAAGTCTAGTATCAGTCAGCACAGTACAGATGCAATAGCCCTGCTCAGGTATTCGTAAGGCCACTCCTGGTAAGGGCACTGAGAATGTTTGGCTCCCAACGGTAGCTCCGGAACCAGTGGGTGAGAGTTACAAAGGGGTGGATTTTGGCTCATCTAAGTATGGCATTTTCATAGCCCGAGACTATATGGATATGGTAGGCTTCCATGGGGAGACTGAGTCCCCATCCCTGGGATGTGCACACATAAGAGTGGTCAGCCACATGGAAATTGAGCATTGGATGGGACAGGAATACCACTGACATTGCTTCTGACCTTGCGTTTATATAGATCTGGGAGACAGCAGATCTGTTGAGAGGCGATAATTTATTTTAGGAAGAGATTCCTCATAGGATTTCCCAAACAACCTGCCTAGCTGCTGCATCTGACACACATTGTTTACCAAGGTTGTGTCTGTGCAGCTTTGCAAGACTAACAAGTAAATGGGGTGCAATTATACACTCACAGCCTCATTCATTGCAAATATAAGAGAGTGACACAGAAAAATAGATGAAATATTATATATTCCCAGTAAAGGAAAGTAATATATCTAGTCAGTTTAGAGCTTCAGTTTCATGAATTTACAACTAACTTATTCCTCAAAATGGGTTGTATCGTCTTTAGCAAAAATGGCAGGAGAATAAATGACCCCAATGCTGTGTTTTGTCTTGCTAGAGCTGCAGATAAAGGCATACATTTCCAAATGCTGTGCCGTTTCGTAGTGTGAGACTCATGTAGAGATTGGTGTGTTCTATGAGAAAGGAATGTTTGTGCGGTATGTTCAGTTGTTTCTGTCAGGGAATGTGAATAAAGGAGGACATGGGAAGCCGCCATCTTTACAGAGAATCCACTGAGGCCCTGGAGGAATAGATTAGCCTGGTCTCTGCCTCTAAGGAAAGCCCAGTACCTGCCAGTGGGCTCTTTTTCATCTTTGAAGGGCAGAGCCACATCCACAGATCCCATGCTGCAGCCCCTTAGTGCTGGCTCTTTTGAATTCCTATCATCTGTCTCAGTTCCAGTTGTTTGAGAAATCTGAAAATACACGCTGGATTAAATGTGGTTTACATCATGTGGTTTATCTCAAGCACCAAGAAAAGGTCCTACAACTCTCAATAAAGAGGGATTGTGATGTGTATGGAAAGTATGTACCTAGTATTTACTTCTGACCAACACTGAGTTGGACTTCCCTGGAGGAGAAAGGAGAGGAATGTTTCTGCCTCCAAGGACAGTCAGGCTGAAGGATTCCAAGTCAGGGGAAGAGTCAGGAATGATAATGCTAGTTGTCTGGTGTACCCCGCTGCAGGAACTCCTCTATAGAATATTCTCAGTGGCTTTCATATGTTCTCAACCCCATTATCCACCTTTCTCTTCCATTTCATTTTTTTTAGAACCATACTTTTTTACATGTATTTGATTCTACAAAGGTACTAAATGGAAAATTATACTGATGGTATAACTTTCCAGATAGTGGGGTAGGGAGGGGAGGAAAATTGTAATTAAGAAAGACAGTTATAGATCTCTTATCTCTTAGCTATTTGGCAGTTCGGTTATGAGTTATGTTATCATGATTAGTGAATAGCTTGTCTGCACACAGTCTGTTCCTCTAGCTTAGTACATTCCTGGGCCCCTTCACATGGCTTGTGCAACTCAACTTGGGGTCTCAGTTCACATACCACTTACTTGAGGAAGCCTTTCTCAATGACTCTAGACATTTTTTAGGTTTAACCTCTCCTAATAGTCTATGTTTGGCATTGTCACATAGTTGTAATTTAACAATTTTTGTTCAGTCATAAATATTATGCATCTACTATGTAATAATTTTAAAGAGTCACTCATTCTTTGCTTCTTTGGCTAGATGGTGATCTCTTTGGAAGTAGGCTTATATTTGTCTTGTATACTACTATATTTCCAAGGTCAGCATAGGACTGGACACAAAGTAAATGCTGAGTTGGTGATTGTTGAATAAATGATAATTACCATTTTTTGAGCACATACTCCATGCCAGTACCATCTAGTCTTTTTTTTTTTTTTTTTTTT
>PVJS01000267.1:0-147279 GCA_004027185.1 Glis glis
GTGCTCTTCCGATCTAGAGAGAGAGAGAGACAGGGAGAGAGAGAGAGAGAGAGAGAGAGAGAGCTGAGGCTGGCCACGAACCCAGATCCTCCGGTCTCTGCCTTCCAAAGTACTGGGATTACAAGCGTGCGCCACCAGGCCTGGCTTATATTTTAACTAAAATAAATGAACCAATGAGCAATTCTCTGTGAAGAGTGTTTTTTAGCATATTGTATAAACCCAATTGTAACTACAGAAAGAACTTCTATGAGGAAATATTAAGTAAATCCTCAAATGTGTTTTATTTCCATTCAGTGAAAAAAATTAAGATAGGACAAAATAATCACTGAAAATAATTCAACACATCTCATATTTATAAATAAGCAAATGGGATTCTCTTTACAAAGATTCTCATTCCCATCTAAATATTACATTATATATGGGAGCTTTGAAAAGCAATGTCTGACCTCAACCTTAGGACAAATAAATCAAAATTTGCTAAATGTATCTAGCATCAATTTTTAAAGTTTTTTCAATGGTTCTAATGTGCAAAGTTTGAGCAGTGAGTTTCAACCTTGATATACTGGAACTGTCCTGGGAGTTCCAAATAACACTGATGCCTGGGCGCCAATCCTCAGAGATTCTAATTGGTTTGGGATGTGTCCTACGCATTGGGATTTTCAAAAACTCCTCGGTTAAATATAATGGGATTCCAAGGTTGTCACCACTGGTTTCAAACCACCGTTTGTCTCCTCCCACCCCAGGACAGGTGAGGGGAACTGACCTGCTAGTAAGAGGTTCACTTACTCTCATAAATGCCTCACCCATCGGCTCTTCTAATGGCAAGACTCTGAAACAAGTAATCCTGTAATGTGAGCACACATTTTATTCAAAATATATTGTTTCAGTGTTTTAATCTAGGGTATTCAGTCATCATCACTCCAATTCCAAGTATATTTATTAGTTCACTATTTGTATCCATATAACTAATAACTACCTGAAGGACTAGAGCAATGAGTAAGTTATTACCCATGTTTTGATAAACTTTCAGACTCACAGTGAGGGACAAGATGAAAAGGTTAATATGGGTGATGGTTATAATGGCAAAAATAAAGTCATAAATTCACTTTGAAATATCATTGCCATATGATTTTATGTTTACTAAATTTTAATCAATAAAATAAATAGCTACATTAAAATCAGAATACAAGGCAGCCAGAGAAGATAAAATGCTCCAGAGATTCAAAAACTAAAATGTTGCTTTCATTTAGGGTGATAAAAGCTTGTCCTTATAGGGTGACTAGGGAGATACTTGAGAAAGATCTTGAGAAATGTACAATTCAGCAGATGGAAGTGAGAGCAGGGCATTAGGATATGAACACCCTAAGTAATAATTCTCTGATCAAGTATTCTAATGTCATAATTATTTTAGAGCATATATTTCAATTTAATTCATTGATTAGTTTTATAATGATATGCCTATTGCCATTCTATGTCTTTTCTCTATCCTCTGTTCTAAAATAAGAATGATCCACGAGTGGTGGTACACCCTTGTAATCCCAGTACTTGGGAGGTTGAGACAGCATGATCTCAGGTTTGAGACCATCCTCAGAACTTAGCGAGACCCTCGGCAACTTAGTGAAACACTACTTCATAGTAGAAAATAAAAAGGGCTGGGAGTGTAGCTTGGAGGTAGAACACCCCAACACCCCCGGGTTCAAACCTTAGTACCACAAAATGAATGAATGAATAAAATTAGTCTACATTATGTTTTGTGAGAATTTAATATAATACATGAGCATCTTGTTTATTATACTTAATAATGTTGTATGTCATTACTTCTATGTCCATCTTTAAACTTTAAATCCCTTGAGCATCTTAAGCAAGTGAATAAGTTTGACTTACTCAAAATTATATTCCAGCATCCAGTCACTGCCTGACTCATATTGAATAACAAATAAATATTTATTAAAAAGAACATATGTTTGAATGAGAGAATGAAAGAATGAGTGGATTACCAGCCCCATTAGAGAGAATAAAAGAAGGGAACAGCTTAAGAATGGAATTTGGGGGAATAGTTATTATTTTGCATGTGTGTGTGTGGTACTGGCAATTGAAGAGATGGCATTCTACCTCTGAACTACAGCCCAGCCCTCTTTATTTTAAAATAAATAGGGTCTCACTAAGTTACTGCATGCTGGCCTCGAACCTGCGATCCTCCTGTCTCAACCTCCCAAGAACTGGGATTACAGGCCTGTGCCACCATGCCTGGCTTGGAGGAATACTTACGATAAATGAGAAACAAGAGGAAAAGAAGCCAGAGAAATAAAAGTCAGGGAAGGAGAAACCAGAACTCTGAAACATTTTGGAAGACAAGACATGGAGAAATTTACAGATGAGGTTAACTCAACTGTGTTAAGCAATACAGAAAGACTGACATTAGCATTTCTCACTAATTCTTATAAAAATGGCATCAATTCACATTAGCGAAAGATCTGAGGTTTGATGCTCAAAAACAAATTAGCCTAGAAATCATGTTATTAGTAAATAACGATTTTAATTAAAATGGAAAAGAAATCACAGCATCGATAGTATGTTTTGTCAGGCCCTAAGACTCACTGACATCAAGGGCATCGCCACTGTGCCACCAGCACGGCTTTCTCACTGCTCTGTCTCCTTGTGAGAAGGACTTTATCTTTTTAACTATTTCAAGGTTAAATTTAGAAGAACTAAATGAAGCCATTGTGAGATAGTATTGGTCTATAGTATTTCAAAGACTGTATAAACTGATTTATTACCTGCTTTGGCTCATTGAACAACACAAGGAAGATTTTTCATGTTATTCATTAATCTTTCACACCATCATTTTTAAATAATTGTATCACATGCCATCTTAAACAAGGAATAACTTTTACTAATCAGCTTTAGGGTAAACAGTTTTTTCAAATGCATCACAATTATAAACCATTCTGGCCCTAAAATCACCAAAGATAAAGATTTGCAAGTATTATGATTATATTCTTAGAAATTTTTTTCTTGAAATATCCAATGCTTGGGTCAATAGAGAAGCAGATGTATTAAGCATGAGTGGGAAGTATATGTTTTAAAATTAGATATAGGATGAACACTCCAAGAGTGGAAAACTCATCAGAGAAACACCAGTTTCTCTGAAGTTCCAGTGCATTGATGGAGCTACTGCTCAGAACTGAGTTTCCCTATGATGTTGTGTTAGAATTGATCTTGAATGAAGAGAGAAAATGAGAAAACAAGCCATATGAACTCTAAGGGGAAGGGCATGGTGGGCGGAGGGAATGGCAAAGACGAAGAGCCCAAAGACAGGGGTGTTTGTGGCAAAGGTGAGGAAGAACTAGGAGTGAGGAGGTGAG
Organism: Glis glis; assembly: GCA_004027185.1. Classification (NCBI taxonomy): domain Eukaryota; kingdom Metazoa; phylum Chordata; class Mammalia; order Rodentia; family Gliridae; genus Glis; species Glis glis. The sequence continues at coordinate 3,366 of PVJS01000267.1, forward strand.
GAGAGAGTGGGAGGGGATTGGGTCCATGGCAAGGAAGATGAAAATCCACCGGTGAATGATCTTTAACAGGGAGTGATGTGCTATTAGGGGAAAACTTTAAGACTTTAAGTAACATCATATTAAGGGAAAAACATTAATAAATCAAATTAAAAATAACTAATATATACAAACAATTATCTCAACTATGTTTACAAAACAGAGTTTTTATAACTAAATACTGGAAGAAGCCAAATGGTATCAGGGTTGAATGGTGGTGAGAGAATGGATGCTACTCTTCCTCCACATGCTTCTGAATTTTCCAGAAATTTTATAGGCAGAAAGCAAAAGTTTTTATCATGAGAACATGTTTTTAAACATGAAATGTATTTGCACACATAGTACATTATAGCTTTAACCACAATAGGTAACATTTTTATTAATTTGAATCTTTGTATTGATCAAGTATCTCCTCAAAAATTATTTCTTATAATTACATACTGCTTTCATTATTTTTAATTTGTTTTTCCTAGTTTTATATTGTCATCTTCCTTCCCGGACAATTTATATGTACAGATTAATTAAATAAAGTCAGGTAACAATACACCAATTTGTAAATTGAAAGTGGATTTGTTTCTAGACTGTAGAGTAAATTTCTAATGGAAATACTACTTATTCCTTCTCTGGGACTCAAAAATACAAACTGCAACCCAGTTGACACACAGCCTCATCATTCAGCAGACATATTCTACTAATCACCGTGATTTAAATGTCCTTTCTAAACATTAAGTGGCCTCACCTACACAACTTGCTGATATGGATATGAATCAGAATCTATACAAAAAGAGAAATGTTCATTTGTGTGTGTCTGGGATAGAAATTGTCTGGAGGGTAGAGACTATGGCTACGCATTTATTTGCTTTTTTGAACACTTTGGTAGTATAATGTTCTCATTCATTGCCCCCTTTATTAAATTACTTTAATGTTGAAAACTCTCTAGGACTGAGTAAATTTTAGGCAATTATAATTAGTTAATGAAAATATATTGAAAAATATATATAAGACAAATGCCAAGTATGCAACTACAGCATAAGGGTGCCTACATATAATTTCTATAATCAAAGTATTAAAATATTGTGAGTTGAATCCTAGAAAATAGAGCATAACATAAAATGCAGAAAGTCTCCCTGTTTATAATGGGACCTGCGTCTTGCAGAGTACATTTCAAACTCATGCTTGTTGTGTTTCCATGCGATGCCTTCTTCAGATGAGAAGACTTGGGGCTACTCTAAGTGAAAGTTGTAAATTTCTTTATTTTTTTATCTTTCAAGGTCAAAGAAGGATATGCACCAAAGCAGAAAGGCAGGATTAAGAAAAGCAGAGGGGTTCACATATATAGTAGGAAAAGTCCTATTATATGTAGGACTTTTATATAGTCACAAGATAAAGTAAAAGCTTTTCAAAGTAAAAAACTTGCCTATATCTAGTTATGACATCTTTTCCTTTCTTTGACAACCAAATTTTACGAAAAGACTCATCTATTCTCATCATAGTGGTAAATTTATGCACCTATACACATCTGATTTTCACTATCTATACTTGCTAGTAGGTCCTGAAAACCTTCTCCATATCTCTTGGTAAATTTATTCATGATAAAAGCATGTCAGCACAACCCTAAAAGGCTTTGCAAACATAAAAAAATATAAGTTCCTATTAATCTTATGCTTTAACTTTTTCAAAATGTCTGACAAAAGCTCAGCTAAAGACCTACCCTTCTGCAGGAAGCTTGCTCTTGATTCACTAAAGAATCAAATTTGGAGCCCTGGAGTGTGATTGCTTCCCTGCAGCTAGCAAAATGTACTAAGTTATCTCTAGCATTATCTAATGAAGCGCCTCCATGCAGTGGAGCCTCTCTCAGGAGAGCCACAGTGCAGAATGGAAATGCAGCCTTGAGAAATGGCAACTATTCTAAGGCAATATGAGTAGCATTCACAAGGAGAATAAAGCATGAAAATGTTTCCAAAAGTAACTTTCATTATCATCCAACCAACAGAACAAAGTTTTTAAAAATCACAGGAAAATCACTGAAGAAATGACCATGTTAGTAGCTTTGTGTTACTGTAAGAAATACCTGAGATAAATCAACATGTATAGAAAAAAGGTTTATTGTAGTCCAGTTTGGAAGGCTTCAATAATGACTGATTGGCCCCATTGCTTTGGGTGTATGGTGGACGCAAGAACATGTGGAGGAGGAGGAGGCCCGTTCAACTCATGGCTGGATAGAAAAAAAGAGAAGAAGAGTGACTGGGTTCCATTATTGCTTTAAAGGGCACATCCCAATGTCCAGAAGATCTCCCACTGGGTCACACATCATAAGGTTTCCATCACCTCCCAGAGCACCATACTGGGGGCCAATCCTTTAACACATGGGCCTTTGGGGGACGTACCAGATCTAACCCATAGCTGTGGCTTAGTGTGTCAGTGAAATTTTCGGTCATTGAGAGACTCTAGTGGAATATATGCCCACTTTATTCTATTTCACATCATCACATTTAAAACTTTAATGAACTCATGTTTTTTCTTAGAAAGCAGGCAGTTCTCAATATAAAACCATTCACTTTCCAAAGAACTCCGTGTGTGAATTCGTTTCTGCAGAGATCTGCTTCTTTTTGCTCCTTTAACCCCTCGTTGGGATGGTGGAGGTGAAGAAGAGAGAAAGGCAGAGCAGGGAAGAGGCAAACTCTGTCTCCTCCAGGAACTAGATGAGAATGCTGGTTGTATGCTGAGGACAGAGGTGTCTGGAGAGGGGCGCTGGAGGGGACCGGAGGATGCCAGGATGGAGGTAGTGGGGAAGAAGGAGAGGTGGTGCAGTGTGTCCTGCTGAGCCTCCAAAGCAGGAACACTAGCTTTTTTTGTAACTGAGAAAATGTTTTGATTGGTAGAGAATTCATAAATTTAAGAAATGGACTCATGTTTCAACACAGTAGAGGGAGAGAAGTGTTAAAGGAGCTGCCAAGTGCTACCATAAACATCTACCCAATCAATGCAGCTACTGCTGCAAATTAACCTCTGTGTTCCCTGTCTAACCTAAGTGTCTCCTTGGAATTCTGTTTAGCACATCAATCCATGTGGTCAGTGCCATTTATTTGGACTGATTTGCAAGGTGAACGCATTTGACATCACAGGCGTAGTGGTCGAGAAGCCTAGCCTTGGTGTCAGACAGACCTCCATTGTCAAGAAAATTGAGTATCCACTATGTACTAGCAACAGGGTCTTGAGTAAGTTATTTACTCTCAATCTGTATCTCAAATATGGAGGTAATAGTATCTACTTCACAGATTATGATCAGGATTTGACAAGGTAAAGTTATAAAATAACCCAGCACATAGTAAATACTAAAGAAATGATGGCTATTAATATTTTAAATAGGTTTTGGTCTCATAAACATAATATTATTTATCTTATATTCTTCAGCCATAAACAGATGTTAATAGATCAATTATTGCAGATATAGAATTGTAGAGAATGGAGTTATTAAAATTTTTCTTCTAAGGTTTTCCCCTAGTTTCTGTATTTTAGGTCAACTCACAGGTCAAGGTCTAGTCTGTGTTATCAATAATAAATATAGTTAGCCAAGTGAATATATTTGCAGGGGAAACTGACCATTCTCTCACTCATTCAGTCATTCATCCAACATATATGTGTCAAGTACTTTCTATGTGCCTAAGCTGTTCTCTACTTAAGGATACAACCAGGGGATACAGGGAACTCACTAGAACTTAGGGTCTAATTTGTCATCTCAAAATCACAGTTATAATCATAACTTTATTTGAATGGAAGAAATTTTGAAAAATCCACAAATTAAATCAATTATTTTATAATAATTACTTGTTTTGTGGAGCATTATCTTACTATTAAAAATGATACCTTTGAAATGTAATATTATTAGATAATGTTAGAAACACATTGTTAAGAAAAATAAGAAATATAACAACTGCATATTTATGGATACACAGGATAATAGCATTATGAGGAATTATATTTTCTATTCTTATAGGTATCAATTGAAACAGAGACAAAGAGAAAGGAAGAGAAAGAGAGGAATGCTCCAAAATATTATCATTTTATGAGACCACAGGATCTTTTTATATTAGTTCTGAATACATACAGTTCAACAAAAGGAAAATTTAAGGCCCTTTTTATGTACGATCACCAAGGCACATATTTTTTTAAAAAATACTAGCTACCTGAATTCAACAGATTATAATATATTATTATAATTCACCAAAGTCAAGTATTACTTATCCTCAAAATGCAAGGATGATTCAATATGAGAAAATGTATTCTTGTAATTGGCCACAGATAAATGTAGCAACTCGTGATTACTTTAACAGATGAAGAAAAAACATCTGATATAAATCAATACACAGTATAAGGGAAGAGGGAGAATTTCCATAATCTGGTAAAGTTTCTAGTAAAAAAAATTGACAACAAATATTTTATTTAAAAAGACATTTTAGATGCAGTTTCTTATAAAATAAGGAACAAGAGAATGATGGCCATTATTGCTGTTATTGTTTCAAAACAACAATACTGAGGTCCTGGAAGAATACAAATAAGATGCATAAACTTTGCAAATGAAGACATGAAATGTTATTGTTTGTAGATGATAAAGTAACTTACCTTGAAAAGCCTGCAAGATTAATAAAGTACCAGAATTAAGTTCAGTATGTTTCCTGGAACAAGATCAACATATAAAATAAATACAGCTTCTGTACACTGGCAATAACAAACTAGAAAATATAACCAGTAGCAAAATACAATTTGTAACAGCAGATAAAAATTAAACTAAGAATTAATAAAGTTTATACCAAAAATATGGAAGATAATCTAAAACTCTAACAGTATAAAAGATCTTTCAAATTAGTGTAGAGAAAGTCCATGCTCTTCTATAGGAAGATTAATATTATGAACATTTCAAGTGTTACAAAACTATTACACGAAGTCCTAATTGTAAATCTGACTGGATTCTCTTTAATAAATCTAGTGAACAGATTCCCTAATTTATATGGATAGATAAAGGCAAATGACTAATGATAATTACATCCAACTAGTAATTTCTTCTTCAGTGAAGTATACTGTGAGCAAAGTGAACAGATCAGTGATAGGATGAGAATAGACACCTGAGTCTGAAGTGGCGGTACCAGTGAGTGAGTGATGATTGAATGTGAAGGCCAGGGCGTTACTGTCCACTACCTTAGGCTTAAAAAACATGGTTTATTTAATTTAGCAATAAAGTAAACCTAGCTTACTGTAACTAGCTTTTTTACTTTATGTTTTATGTTTTTTATTTTGACTCTTTTTAATACTTACTTTTAACCCAAATACAGTATGCAGCTGTGCAAAAATATTTTACTTCTTTTTATGTTTATTCTATAAGCCTTTTCTGTTTTTAAAAACTTTGTTTTTTGTTGTTGGTGGTGTGTATGTGTGTGTGTGTGTGTGTGCCTGTGCGTGTGTAAGAGAGACAGACACACACACACACACACACACACACACACACACACATACACACACACACACACCAGGGATTGAACCCAGGGGAGTTGTACTTCTGAGCTACACCAGCAGTCCTATTTAATTTAATTTTTGTTTTGTTTTTATTTTGAAACAGGGTCTCACTAAGTTGCTGAGGATCTCACTAAGTTGTTGAAGCTGTTCTCGAACCTGTATTTGGAAGTTTGAGACAGGAGGATTGCAGGATTGAGGTCAACCTCAGCAACTAAGACCTTGGTTCAAAATAGAGCATAGGAGCGAGCGGCCGGCGGGCCGGGACCTCGGCGGCCAGGAGCGCGGACAGCAGCGGGCGGCCCCGCGCCCCGCGGCCCGACCCAGCCGCCCCCGCCGGCCTGCAGCGCTTCGCCCCTGCCCCTGCGGGTTCGGGTGCGTTCGGGTTCCGCCGAACCAATGCCGCCTATCGTGACGGGCCGGGCGGGGGCCGAGGCTGCCGGGCGCCATGGAGGGCCAGGCGGCCGTTCAGCCGTACCTGGTGCTGGTGCTGGAGGAAGTGCGCAGGGTTGTGGCAGCATTGCTTGAAGATATGAGACCAGGCCCTAATCCCTATGGTTTTTCATGGGAATTGGTAATATGTACAGCTGGATTTATTGCTGTTCTCTTGTTTTTGTGGAGAAGTTTTCGATCAGATAGAAACCGGCTTTATCAGGGAAGAGAAAAAAAGCTTGCTCTAAAGCTTTCTGTACAAGTTAAAGAAAAATGTGAACTACTTGAAAAAGTTAGTCTTGCTCAGAAAGAGTATGAAGGCAGAAAGTCATCTTTAAAGGATGCCAGCTTTGAGAAGGAGTCAACAGAAGCACAAAGTTTGGAGGAAACTTATGAAAAGCTGAATAGGCACAAATCTGAACTTGAAAATGAAATACTCCTAGAAAAAGAGCTAGAAGAAGAGAAATCTAAACATTTTGAACAAGATGAATTGATGGCAGATATTTCAAAAAGGATCCAGTCACTAGCAGATGAATCAAAATCCCTTAAATCACAAGTAGCTGAAGCCAAAACAACCTTCAAAATATTTCAAATGAATGAAGAAAGACTTAAGGTAGCAATAAAAGATGCTTTAAATGAAAATTCCCAACTTCAGGAAAGCCAGAAACAGCTTTTACAAGAAGCTGAAGTATGGAACGAACAAGTGAATGAACTTAAGAAGCAGAAAATAACATTTGAAGACTCCAAAGTACATGCAGAACAAGTTCTAAGTGATAAAGAAAATCACATCAAGTCTCTGACTGAATGCTTGCTAAAGATGAGAGATTGGACCGCTGTGCTTGGAGAAGACCTAACAGATGATGGTAACTTGGAATTGGAAATGAAGAGTGAATCAGAAATTGGTGCTCACTTAATCAGCCCAAAGGAGCTTTGAAGAAACTGGTTTATGCTGCTAAGTTAAATGCTTCTTTAAAAACCTTAGAAGGAGAAAGAAATCAAATTTATATTCAGTTATCTGAAGTAGATAAAACAAAGGAAGACCTTACAGAACATATTAAAAATCTCCAGTTGGAACAAGCATCACTGCAGGCGGAAAATGCACAATTTGAAAGTGAGAATCAGAAGCTTCAGCAGAAACTTAAAATAATAACTGAACTGTACCAAGAAAATGAAATGAAACTCCACAGGAAATTAATAGTAGAGGAGAATTACCGGTTAGAGAAAGAAGAGAAGCTTTCTAAAGTAGATGAGAAGATCAGCCATGCAGCTGAAGAGCTGGAGGTCTACAGAAAGCGAGTCAAAAATCTTGAAGAAGAATTGGAGAGAACCATTCATTCTTATCAAGGGCAGATTGTTTCCCATGAGAAGAAAGCACATGATAACTGGTTGGCAGCTCAGACTGCTGAAAGAAACCTCAATGACTTAAGGAAAGAAAATGCTTACAACAGACAAACATTAACTGAAACGGAGTTTAAATTTGAACTTTTAGAAAAAGATCCTTATGCACTTGATGTTCCAAATACAGCATTTGGCAGAGAGCATTCCCCATATGGTCCCTCACCATTGGGTCGACCTTCATCTGAAACGAGAGCTTTTCTCTCCCCTCCGACTTTGCTGGAGGGTCCACTCAGACTCTCACCTTTGCTTCCAGGGGGAGGAGGAAGAGGCTCAAGAGGCCCGGAGAACCCTCTGCACCATCAGATGAGCAATGAAAGAGGAGAGTCAAGCTGTGACAGGGTGACTGATCCTCACAGAGCATCTTCTGACACCGGGTCCCTGTCACCTCCATGGGAACAGGACTGTAGGATAATGATCCCTCCCTCAGGCCAACCATATCCTGATCCAGCTCTTCCTCTACAAAGGCAAGATAGATTTTATTCTAATTCTGGGAGACTATCTGGACCAGCAGAACTCAGAAGTTTTAATATGCCTTCTTTGGATAAAGTGGATGGGCCAGTGTCTTCAGAAATGGAATCCAGTAGAAATTATCCCAAAGATGATCGTGGTAATTCAAATGTGCCTGATTCATCGCTCTCTGCTGAGAGCGAAGCAGCTGGCCCTGGCTTTCTTGCTTCACCTCTTCCTCCAGGCAGAGGGCCATGGTTTCCAGTGGATCCAAGGACTCAGCTCATGAGAAGAGGGCCTCCTTTTCCCCCACCTCCTCCAGGAAGCATGTATGGAGCGCCTCGAGATTATTTTCCACCAAGGGATTTCCCTGGCCCACCACCTCCTCCATTCCCAATGAGAAATGTCTATCCACCAAGGGGTTTTCCTCATTATCTTCCCCCAAGAGCTGGATATTTTCCCCCACCCCCACATTCTGAAAGTAGAAGTGAGCTCTGGCAGGGCCAACTCCACCTTCCAATGAGCCTGCTGCTGAACAGCCAGAGCCACAAGAAACCTAACAATATTTTTCATCTCTCTTCAAAAGTAATTTTGACTTAAATCTCATTTTTAGTTTAAGTAACTGATGTTATTTAAGTGATTATACTTTTGCTCAAATTGAAGCTTAATGGAATTATAGTTCTCAGGATAGTATTTTGTCAATAAAGATGATTTAAATATGTATCTTATGACTAAATTATTTCCATTTTATTTTATTTTAGATAGTATAACTATTTTAATTTGATTATCTAATCCACTATTACATAAACAATAATGGGAGTTTTATATATGTAATCTTGCATTGGGGGATATTTTAAACTCCAAACAGAGGCTTTGTCTTTATTGACAAGAAATGTATTTACTATGGTTGTAGACAAATGTGAAAATAATTTTGTGCCTATTAAATACATTTTAATTGATTTAAACTATTGTTTGGGATTGATAATAAAATCAGCTAGTTTTTCCATAAATGTGGCTCTTATAAATTAGTTTTTTTTTTCTTGCACCAATAACTTTGAAGTTCAAGATTGAAGCATTTTATGGGCCTTTCTGATTTGATTCTTAAAAAAATGTCCTCTCTTTCTTCAAATACATATAAATGACTCAAAGCAACATTTTTTTTTTTTTGGTGGTACTGGGGATTAAACCCAGGGGCATTCTACCTCTGAGCTACACCCCAGCCCTATTTTATTTTTATTTTGAAACAGGGTCTCACAAGGTTGTTGAAAATCTCACTACTTGCTGAGGCTGTCCTGGAACTTGCAATCCTCCTTTCTCATCCCTGGCCCAACAATATACTTTTTTTTTTTTTTTTGCGGTACTAGGGATTGAACCCAGGGGCGTTCTACCTCCAAGCTACACCCCTGGCCCTATTTTTTATACTTTATTTTGAAACTGGGTCTCACGAAGTTGCAGAGGGCCTCACTAAGTAGCTGAGGCTGGCCACGAACCCAGATCCTCCGGTCTCAGCCTCCCAAATACTGGGATTACAAGCACGCACCACCACACCTGGCATATACTTTCAATATACTTTAAAAAGTCAAAATTGTTTATATTTTAAAGAAAACCAAGATATTGTCTAATGGTGAATTTCAGAATTTTGATCTTAGCGTATTCACTGGTTTTCTTTCTTTCTTTCTTTCTTTCTTTTTTTCTCGTAATTTGTAAAGCAGTTATTATTTTCTGTGAGGAATGTTGAGATTTGCTGCAGGATAACAATATTGAGGCAATGTGTCATTTTATGCTTTGGACTCACTATCTTTAGAGTGTTTCAGATTTATACATTACAATGATTATGAAAGGAAAGATAAGAAAGCAACAACTAATAAATATCTCAATCCTTATGTTAAAAAAAACAAAATAGATCATAGAATAGGGTTGGGGATTTAGCTCAGAGGTAGAATGCTCCTGGGTTTAACACCCAGTACCAAAGAGTAAACAAACAAAAAATAAGTGTCGTGAAATTGCTCCTGTCTGTGAATGCTCTTTGTATTTCCTGGCATGCTCGGCCTGGCATTTTGCTTTGTACTCTTGCCCTTCTACATCCACAGCCCCTTTTCTTGTACCTGTTCTGAGCCTTACAGCAATGTGTCCATCCAGCCCTCTCATCTGCGCTTCAGATCTCAGATCTTTTCTGAGTATCTTCACCTCTAAAAGGTCTTTGAACATCCCAAACTCCACATGGTCACAACTGTACTAATTATATATCACTCCTAAACCTTTCCTAATTGCATTCTCTGTTGCAGATCTTTTTTTTTTTTTTTTTTTTTTTTGCAGTACTGGGGATTGAACCCAGGGGCATTTTACCTCCGAGCTACACCCCCAGCCCTATTTTTTTATTCTGTATTTTGAAACAGTCTCACTAAGTTGCGGAGGGCCTCACTAAGTAGCTGAGGCTGGCCACGAACCGGGATCCTCTGGTCTGTCTCCCAAGTAATGGGATTACAAGTGTGCACCACCATACCTGGCTGCAGATCATTTTAACTGATCATCTAAGTTAAAAGCCTTGGAGGTATCCCTCACTCCTCTCTTTCTCTGATCCTCTTCAATCAATCCTATCCATTTTACCTGATAATTTTCAATTATTTCCTCTTAGTGTTAAGACTATTCCCTTTAGATCAAACTCTCAGTCTAATCATATTCCAAAAGGTTAGTAAACATGCTTGGAAAGAAGAGTGTATTAGAATGTCATTTAATAAAATGTTCATGGAACTACATAAGTAGAAACACTGCCAGCTTGAACTGAAGGGGACATAGATGGTATAAAATGAAGGATGACTATGGTAATTGTTGGATTGACAGGATGTGACAATAGAGCTATCAGGCTACAAATGTGGGCAAGTCTTGAAGAAGAAGGAAAAATGACCCTAAAGGAAATTCAGATATCCTATGGCACAGTCAAGGTAGACATTGGGACAAGAGGTGTGTGATAATTGACTGCAGGGTCAACTTGACTGGATACAGTTGCATAAAGTCCTATTGTTTATCAGCTACTTAGTGTATGATATTATGTTATAACAGCCCTAATGGAACAAAACACCTGCCCGCCCACAAGAAGTGAAGAGTATTGCATTGATAAAATATATGTCTATTTCATTTATCTGTTATTTGATTCTTAGCATTTTAGTGAGTATCGTGTACCTATGCCTTTCCCCATAATTATATTAAAGTGTTTGTTTGTGGTCTATGAAATGCCAGATATAGAGGCATTGATTTTACTTCATAATACATTTTTCATATGATGTACATTATTTGCCACCCTTTCCACCATTAATCTAATTTCATTCTTTAATATCAGAAGGCCCCCTCCAAAATAGCACCTCAGCTGGGTCATTATTTTCACCATCTCATTCTCAGTTTTGAGTGATGAAAAATTCTGTTTTATCAATTCACTGAGAATTAATCAGCTCCCTGGGATACATTCAAGCTAACCAAGCTCAAGAGACAGATAACATAAGATTAGAAACAAAATTTATTTATATTAAAAATTATTTCAAGTAGAGCCGGGCGTGGTGGCGCACGCTTGTAATCCCAGTACTTTGGGAGGGCGGAGACCGGAGGATCCGGGTTCGCGGCCAGCCTCAGCTCGCCCACGCGCGCGAGCGTTCTCTCTCTCTCTCTCTCTCTCTCTCTCTCTACCTAGCGAGGCCCTCCGCAAATTCGTGAGACCTGGTTTCAAAAATAAAGTATAAAAATAGGGCCGGGGGCGTAGCACAGAGGTAGAACGCCCCTGCGTTCAATCCCCGGTACCGCAAAAAAAAAAAAATATTTCAAGTAGACCACATGTTCATATTTAGTGGTTAGCATATTCTCTCCCAATGGAAAAGCTACGTGGGAAGTCAAATTAAAATTTGAAGATTTCTTGATGAGAGTAATATCAGAACAACAGGAAACAGACACTCCAGCAGTGTTCTTGGCAAAGATAACTGGGGGCTTTCTCCTCCGCTCTGGTGATGTATCTACCTGAGAGGGAATACTCCTATAATTGGAGGAGAATATTCTTTCCCATGGATAATAATATGGCAGAATGGCCAATTTAGCCTCTTCAAAATGTGTTGTGTTATTTTACATTGTGTACATACTCTTTTGCTCAGATTTTTTTTAAGGTTAGTACGATAAATTAGACTGTAATATTTTTAGTTAATAGAATTAATTTCTTTTATTCTAAAGTTGTAATATCACTATAAATGGAGGGATGGAGTATTTTAAAGGATAGTGGTAGAAAGCAGAGTAAAACAAAACTGTGGATCCTAGTTTTGAGATTATTTATAATTTAGTCTGTTTTTATTACAAAATCTATCTTAATTAACTAGATAGATTTAGTTTATATTTTGTATCAATGCATTAATCTTAATTAACTCTTATAGGGAAGCAAATATGCTTTAAAACTAAATGAATAGAATTCTGTTTATAGGACAGGGAATGACCATCTAATCTGTTAAGGTTTTCTAGCAAAATTTAACTTTGAATCCATCTAGAGGAAATCTCACCCAAAGGGTAACAAAAATAAAATAGTTGATAGAGAGTGAAGCTTCCAGGTAAGACAGCTCTTGCATTATAATAATGAAAAACAAACAAACAAACATTTTGCATAGACCATTTACTTAAGTTGCTTTTTTTTTCTTTTTCTTTGTGTAGTTCTGGGGATTGAACCCAGGGGCATTCTACCGCTGAGCTACACTCCAGCCCTTTTTATTTTTTTTTTTTTTTGAAACAGGGTCTCTCTAGGTTATTGAGAATCTTACTACATTGCTGAGGCTGGCCGTGAACCTGTGATCCTCCTGTCTCAGTCTTCCAAGTACTGGGAGTACAGGCATGTGCCACCATGCCCAGCTTAAGTTGCTAAATTTTATTTAATTGCACTAAAAAAAGTAGAACCATCTGAACAAAATACAAAAGGATCACCAGTCCTATAAAACACAGGACATTTGTCTTTCAATAGTTATCTTCTACACAAACAAAAATTCACCTTTAGTAGATATTTCCCTTGAACATAAGAATCTTGAACATAGAGAATTATTAATAATAGAAATTATTTTCATTCTAGCAGACAGAAAGTAGTTTTTAAAGAAATAGTAAAAAAATATTATTGGTTGAACATGCACTAATTTTTAGCCACCTTGCTATGTCCACGTGCCTTCCTCTGGCCTGGATCATGAGCATTAAAAATGGGAAAAAAATGAAGTTAAAGTTTTATATAATCCATTAATGGGAAATTTTAGGAGAACTTTTCTCTTAAAACACCTCAGAAGAAATTCCACAAGCCCCTCAGGCAACAGAGGGTTATGAACAGAATTCAAAATCCTTAAACTGTTTTCTATTCTCTAAATTATAGCTCAAATGCTCATTGTCTTGATAATCAAAATTAGGTCTTTTAAAAGAATGTACCATTCCCCAGTTCCTCCCACACTGCCTGGGAATGTCCGTGTCACTGCAACCTCTGTCACCCTCCTTGCCTTCTTGATTTGCCATCATGGTGCTGTCACTGCTGTGACCCCTATTGTAACTGGCACAGCTGCCTCTACTGGGGACCACTCCTCATGTCCCACTCCTGTTACCTTCTGAGCTGCGCTGCGGCTGGAGTCCCTGTGGCCACCTGTGATTGGGCTGCTCAAGGAATTGACTATTGTAGTGCTGGTGTTTGCTTCGCCATCACAATCCTTTAGAAAGCAGAGGTTTGACAATGTGTGCCATGGCACCTGCCTTTTCCTATACAGGTGCAGCTTTTCTCTCCAGTCATATCACCTGAGCCTGTCACATGAAAACACCTTTGAGTCTCTACCCAAATCTCACAAGTTCTCAAAGAAGATGAAACCCAACTTGATCCAACCTCAAAATCTACAATTTTTTTCCTGCTCCAGCATTAACTCCCTGCCTTAGTCAGTTCTGGCTGCTGTGATAAATCCCATGAACTAGGTGGCTTAAGCAACAAACATTTATTTCCTACAGTTTGGGGAGCTGCGAAGTCCAAGATGAAGGTGCCAGCTGGTTCCATGTGTGATGAGGTCCCTCTTCCTGTTTGCAGGTGGCAGCTTTCTTGATGTGTCCTCTTATGTCTGAGAGAGATCATCTCTCTTATGTCTCTTCTTATAGAGACACTAATTCCATCCAAGAAGGCTCTGCTTTCAAGACCTAATTACCTCCCAAAGGCCCTACCTCCACATACTCTCCCATTAAGATAAGGCATTTAACATATGAATTCCAAAGGAGTGAGTGCAAACATTCAGTGTATAGCCCTACCCATCAGGAAAAAAGGCCGTACCAGTATCCATTTACTATCAGGGGAGAAGTCGCCCTTGCCCTGCAGCTGTTCTTGATGAAACACTCCAACAGAGCAATCACAGCACAGCATGGTTAGTATGTACTTTTCATGAAAGGTTTGAGTGCTCAAAGTGAATGCTCACAGGTGTTCAAACATGAATACTCACCGTGATGTTTTATGATGGGGGTTAAATGAATTATGCAACATTTCACAAACATGGTATTTTGTGAGTTGGCTTCTAAATGGAGTGTTCAAGAGAACACATTTAGTATTTGCTACCATGGAAGAATGGCACATTGAAGAGCAGTTTTCCTTTGATTCAGCAGCTTCGACTGCAGTCCCATTGGCCCTTGATCTTGGTGTTTAGGAGTATAATAAGGGGCTACTGAAATGTAATTAAACACAGATAGTCAATCACACAGTATGTGTTTTGGGAACATATGTCCAACTTCTTAGGCAACTACATTGACAATGCTGGGTTGTCAGAGAAACCTAACAGAAGTCTACTTGAAGACTGCTGTCAGAGTGCTAAGCACAACCATTTAACCTATGCCAATTTATTTTCCTCATGATCAGAGGTAGAAAACCTAAATTCTTGAATTTAAGTGTGGTATATTTTCTATACTTAAATATTTTGTGAGAAGATGAATATAAAATTCACAAGAAAGCTTCTCTAGTGTCTTAATTTCTTTGCGGGGGTTACTGGAGGTTGAACCTGGAGGCATACTACTTCTAAGCCACCCTCCAGTCCTATTTTTATTTTTATTTTGAAACAGGGTCTCCCTAAGTTGTGGAGTGCCTCACTAAGTAGCTGAGGCTGGCCGTGAACCCAGATCCTCCGGTCTCAGCCTCCCAAGTACTGGGATTACAAGTGTGCACCACCACACTCAGCTCTAGTGTCATAAGAGTAAGATTTTTATTGAAGCATTAATATTGCTCTGTAGTTTGGTGTTGGTAAAAATGCAATTTCTAATTAAATGGTTCAACCAGGAATTATTAAATCTAACTTAGTTACATATATATAAGAATGTAAAAATATATCAAATTCATAATTGTGGGTCATCTGCTGTATTTCTAGACCAGATCATCAGCAGGGCTCACCTGTGCACCAGCCAGAGAAGACTCCCCATGGACGGGCACAGAGGAGGTAGACATGGGTCAGGCCTGAGGATTCAGATGCCCACCCAAAGAGAACCAGGTTGAGAATCTCTCCTGTTGTAAATATTGATATTCAAGATGGAGACAGAAAGAATGAAGTGTTTCCATCATTCTACTGAACTTCCAAATAGTGGATGTATGGGACTATAATAAGTGGAGAATTAATTAAAAGAGAGGACTCATCCTCACTGTTGCTTAAGCCTTTCCAATTGGTTGTCAGCTTTCAGAGAATTTGATCTTCACTAGGAAGCTTCCATTAACTCTGAGAGATGAATGAAGGGCAGCAGACAAGCAGGGTAGAGGACAGTTTTCTGGGTGGGATTATGTGATACATTTATAACTAAATGAAATCCGCTATGTCCTCTTTCAACTGCCTCTCACCACCTCCCATAGGCTTGGATATTTATAATAAGAAACTATAGTTGGATATAAAGTTCAGTTTAGCAGATATTCATTTATGTGCCTGCTGTGTGCTATTTCACTGAAAGTGCATAGCAATGCACTTAGTGTTTTATTTTTTCTTTATTAATATATGATCGATTTTTGTCAAAGGATTCAAAAGTAGTAATATTTTTGTGTGAATATTTCTATCCCCAAGCAATTTATTACTAGGAATCTATATATTTTTTAGCATTTCTATTTAAAAGAGCAGTTAATGAAAGTTGAAGAAAAGGAAATTTCACCTTCCATTTCTTAAAGAAAGACATAGCATTATTTTTGTGATTTTCCTTTAGTGCTTTTTATTGTCACTTTTTAGTTACTCATTTTTCACTTCAGGTGCCACACTTATAAGATGAACAGAAAAAAATAAGGAAGATAAATATGATATTTACCTGGTATAATTCAGTGTATTAGAACTCACTCTTCCTTAACAGTAAGATGCTGGGCTCAATTTTCATTTATTCTTTGTCTTCAAAAAGTAGCCACACGAAGACTTCATACAGCGATAAGAACAGGGGGAAAATGATATGACTAATGGATAAGATTCTTAACACTTCCAATTTCCTTTCACCGTCTCCCTCCTTTTCTCTCTGCACTAGCCATCTGAGTACATGAGTTGCTATATTTAATAATCACAGTTCATTTTTTTAAACCGTGAACACATGAGTCATTTAAAAGTGAAAGGATAATTCGAGTTCTTGTAGGAATTTAGGCAGCTTGAAGACAGATGAAACTAAACAAACTGGCGAGGGGAAGCACACCATTTACATCATTGATTGAGATCAGTTTGATTTTCTAAATTGGAAGCTGTATATTTAAGCCCTGAATTAATCCATTCAGAAAAGCAACGTTGACTTGAACACACCTAAAACACTCCAGAAGGAAAGAAATGGTACCAAGACATGGACCTCATAGAGCAGATTCTTTTCACAGTAGTGTATTTAGTTCTTGGTATTGCTAGAAAAAGAATTATTTTTTAAAAAGCCACTATAATTAATTTTATACTATTCCCTCCAGTTACTATGATCAACTTATCAGTTGATACACTCCATTCCAAAATAAATTACAAAAGAAAGGAGATACTCAAACATATACTTCCAAAAAAATGTTAGAAAAATATGTTTCTCCATGATTTTCCATGTACTGTGCTTTATTTTGTATTATAAATGCTACAAGCAGCTTAGTTTACATGGTGTTGTGTTTCATGGACAATAGTGTCCTTTGTGGGGGTTAGGAGTTGAAAGACCTAATTCAAAATTCTCATCCATCGTTCTGCTGAAACAGCAATAAAACTAAATCACCATAAGAATTACAAATAGCAAGAAGAAAAAAGGCAAAAATGAAGAGAATGTAGAAATAAGATCACAAGGGCTGTGGTGCTGAACCCACAAGTTTTTTAACAAGAGAGGAGTGATGTTTTTGAAGAGCTGAATTTGTGAAAAATTACACAGACTAGTATTCCTCCTACTTCTGCCCTTTAGGCTTAAAAGATGGATAAGACAGACTATCAAGATTTAATTTTTTTTATTTTGGTCCAAACAAGACAAATCTCTGCAGTCCTAAGGAGTATTCTATGGATTCTCTAATGTTTGATTTCTTTCTGTCTTTCTTTCTTTCTTTCTTTCTTTCTTTCTTTTTTTTTTTTTTTTTTTTTTTTTTTTTTTTTTTTTTTTTTTTTTTGTACTAGGGATTGAACCCAGAGGCATTCTACCTCCAAGCTACACCCCCAGCCCAATTTTATTTCTTATTTGGAAACTGGGTCTCACTAGGTTGCTGAGAGCCTAGAGAGCCTAGCTAAATTGCCGTGTCTGGCTTTGAACCTGCAATCTTCCCAAGTACTGGGATTACAAGTGTGGGTCACCATGCCGGGCTCTAGATACTCTAATTTAATTAGTAAGCACATATCAAACACCTGTAAATAAGGAAAGAAGAATAATCTTTTGCAGAAACCAGTTACTTCACACTTCAAAGCATAATAAAAAAAAAACCTCCTTAACTAACCCACCAGTCTTCACTCCTCACTGCTGTCTTTTATAGGCCAAATGGGACCCTAACTTAATGTCACAGGCTAGTCAAGTCATCAGACAGTCAATGTCGGGCATCTTGATTGCAATGCAGTAGCCAGATAACACAGTAGAAATTGGTGTTGGCAATGGTAAAACTTCAAACAGGTTGTCAGGATCCTGGCCCCAAACATCTTTGCTTATCAGCAGTTCACCTCAGAAAATTGTTAGAAATGTAAATGTTCATGTCCTCCCTGAGATCTGCCAAATCAGAAAATGAGATTTTTCAAATGTTCAGGTGATTTTGATGCATGCCTAAGTGTGGGAACCACTGGCCTACATTATTACAGGGTGAAAATATATGATTTGTTATGAATGAAAGACAACTGATTTTCAATACAGTCCCAAAATAAAAGTTTTGAAACTCATAGGAACAATGAGCAAATTGAGGAGTGCATCTTAGAGATTTAGTTTGGAGTACTAATGACAAAGAGAGCATAGACTGAAAAGAGATAATATGGCAATTGAGGCTAGTCAATACTTGGGAGAGAAGGAAGAAAGGAAAAATAGATAAAAATGAGTGTTGATTTTCCTTTATTCATGTTTAAATCCTGGAAGTTTCAGCCACATGTGATCCCCTCAGATAAAGAGCCTACTGATATCCTAGAGATACCCCAAATTGGAGACTAGAAATAATACTTGAGCTGAGACACATATGAGAGTGTGGTTATCTGCCTCTGAGACTGTGTGTTGTATGCATGGCTAGGTAACCCATGGAATGTGTGTTTACTATAGGGGTCAAGGCCTTGAAGAAAGTTTGACAATAAAAGCATGTCCTCCACTGAAAGACAAGTACAACCCGGAGGCTGGCAAGGCAGGCGAAGTTGGATTGAGCATCCCTGGTTGCCGATGAGGTGCAAGGGCCTTCAAACACAGGGGCTTCCAAAGATCATTGCCTATAAACAAGTCACAAAGTACTTGGTAAGTATGTTAGAACAATTCTCTCTTAATTACACATATATACATTAATCCAGGGTGAGTGAGTATATATGACATTTCTGGAAGAATTTGTAAAGCAGAATACATAGACTTCACAAAAGTATCTGAAAATCATTACTTAAAGAAAATTTGCTGTGTGCATGTATGTTAACACCAAGCTGATACTCATTGTGATGTGAGACTACAATGCACCAATAAAAACATAAAAAAAGAAAATTTGCATAAAATATACTCATACAGGTAGTTAATAAATATTATGAAAATAAAAACAAAGTGACTACTTCAACATATACAGTACTTACTTGGGTATACATACATACTTACTCCACTTTTCATTCTTCTCTATAGATAGTCTACCTTTTAGAATCTCTTTTTTCTACCAAATGATGAAGTTAACCACAAATTTCTTCTAAAACTACTAAGCAAGTTTCCTTCCAGCCAAAATATATAACCAAATATTTAAACATGAAAAACATCATTGAGGAATAAAATAATACAGCTTTCCATAAAAGAAAATATGACAAAATAAAACTTATAATGAATTAAATACTTTCAAATCTTTTTGTTAGAAATTAAATTGTTAAAATTTAATTGTTAATTAATTGTTAATTTTATTAATTAATTTAATTGTTAGAAATTAAATTGTTTCTCCTCCACTGTCTAAAGTCGCTCTATTCTTCCATTTCTTGCAGATGAGAAATGAGGTTATGCCACATGCTTAAGAAGAAAGAACTATAAAGTGTCAAAGCAACATTAGAACTTAGGGAAGTAGGTATGACACAAAAGCAGATTCTCTTTATATTCCACCAAAAAGAGATGAACATCAGTGGGCAAAATAAATGGTAGGCAGAAGAATTGAAATATTTATTATTACTATTTTTCTTAATTGTTTATTATCTTAATGCTTTAAATCAGTGCTGTTCAAACAGAAATATAATGTAAGCTACATATGTAATTGTGAATTGTCTAGTAGCCACCTTAAAGAAATAAAAAGAAATGTGACATTTATTTTTAATACTTTTATTGGTGCATTATAGTCTCAAATCATAATGTAGTTCATAGTGATAGTGATATACATGCATGCAGCACTTGGTGGGCTTTCTCCTGGCTCCATTTTCATTCTCCCCTTCCCCATATAGGATATTAAGATTGGCATTGGTATTCTCACATATATACATAATGTCAATGGACGTGATTCCTTCACTGATTCTCCCTCTACCCCCCCCAACCCTTCCCCTAGACCACATCCCTGGCTCCACTGATGTTTCTCCTCCATTATCTAAAGTCCCTCTGGTATCCTGATTACTCCTTAGCTTCTGCATATGAGAGAAAACACATGGCCCTTCACTTTCTGTGACTGGCTAACCTCACTTACCATAATGTTCTCCAGGTCCATCCATTTTCTTGCAAATGACATTATTTTGTTCTTCATTTTTGATGAGTAGAATTCCATTGGGTAATATCCCATAATTTTGTAATCCATTCATCTGTTGATGGGCATCTAGGTTGATTCCATAATTTGGCTATTGTGAATTTTGCTGCTATAAACATGGATATGTATACATTACTATAATATTCTGATTTCAGTCCCTTTGGAAAGATATCCAAGAGTGGTATAGCTGGATTATATGATGATCTCCACACTGATCTTCATAGCACCTGTACTAATTTGCAATCCCACCAGCAATGTAGAAGAGTTGCTATTTCCCCACATCCTTGCCAGCATTTATTGTTGTCTGACTTCTTGATGATTGCCATTCTGATTGGGGTTAGATGGAATCTCAGTGTAGTTTTGATTTGCATCTCCCTGGTTGCTAATGATGTTGAACATTTTTTCATATATTTATTATCCATTTGTATCTCTTCTTTAGTGAAGTGTCTATTTAGTTCAATTACCCATTTCTTGATTGGGTTTTTTTTTAGCATAAAGTCTTTTAAGATATTAGTTTTCTATCTGAGGGATAGCTGGCAAAGATCTTCTCCCATTCTGCAGGCTTTCTCTTTAGACTCTTGATGGTTTCCTTTGATGAGCAGAAACTTTTTACTTTAATGTCGTCCCATTTATTAATTCTTGCTTTAATTTCCTGAGATTTGGGGGTCTTATTGAGTAAGTTTCTACCTGTGCCTATATGTTGGAGTGTTGGACCTATGCCCTCCTCTAGTAACTTCAGTCTCTGGTCTAATTTCCAGGTTTTTAATCCATCTCAAGTTGACTCTCGTTCAGGGTGAGAGGTAGGGATTGAATTCCATTTTACTATAAGTGGATAACTAGTTTTCCAAACACCATTAGTTGAAAAGGCTCTCTTTTCTCCAACGTTTGTGTTTGACACCTGGTCAAAAATCAATTGGCTATAAGTGTGTGGATTTGTTTCTATATCTTCTATTCTGTTCCATTGGTCTATTTTGTGCCAATGCCATGCTGTTTTTATTTCTATAGTTCTTTAGTATAATTTGAAGTCAGGAATTGTGATGCCTCCTGCATGGTTCTTATTGCTGAGAATTGTTTTGGCTATTCTGGGTCTTTTGTTTCTCCTAATGAAATTTATGACTAGAAATATGACATTTATTTCAACATGAACTTCACTTAGCCTATTATATTCAAAATATTAATATTTTAATGTGTAATCACTATAACACTTGTTAATAAGATATTTATAGTCTCATTTTACATATTAAGTCTTTGGAATCGATTTTACATTAATGTCATGTCTCAATTTGAACTAACCACCTGAGTTAGTAGTTACCATATTAGACATTTCAGCTCTAAGTGTTTATTGAATGCCCAGTATTTATACAACATGGAGTTATGTTTTTTGGTAGATAGATAATAGGACTATGGTTTCTGCTTTCAAGTTTCCTTTAACATTCTTGAAAGAAAATGACTGTTCATGTTTTTGAAGCCTCCTTTTCCCCCAAAAAACAAAATGGTTGTGTACTGATTTTTGAAGGGTACTGGGGATTGAACCCAGGGGTATTCTTCCTCTGAGATACACCCCCAGCCCTTTTTATTTTTTATTTTGAGACAGGGTCTTGCCAAGTTGCGGAGACTGGCCTTGAACTTGCGATTCTCCTGTGTCAGTCTCCCAAGTACTGGAATTACTGGCATGTGCCACTGTGCTTAGCCATGTACTAATTTCTTTTGTGAGGAATTTTACTTTTATTAGAAAAAATGAATCCTCAATAATTGATGGGTATCTGATTAATAAAAATGAAAAAAAAAAAACCAAAAGAATAAAACAAGAACAAGAACAACAACAAAAACCTATGTGATGGAGTTCCAATGCCTAAAGACTGAAATGCTCCAGGTCTAAGAAAAACTTTCAGGAAAGATTATGCTAAGGTTGGTACTCAGTTAATGAAGTGTGAAGACTTCTTTAGCAGAGCAAATTGAAGAAGTAATGCAGTTAAAAGAGGTCCCAGAGGTCTGACTAGAGGAATTCTAGCAGTGGCTAATTGCCAGGCTCCAAAGGAGAGTAAAACAGGTAGCTCAATTGACTGCTAGAAAGATGGGCAATTGGTTTCTTGCCTTCAGAAAGAATGTAAAATTGGTTAGAAAGATAAAAGGAAATCTCGAAAGAAAAAAATAAAACAGTTAAACTTCCCTTGGAATTTTGCAATATAGAGAGTTATTTCAGATATAAAGGTCAGAACCTTTACATCTGATAAAAAGATCAGGACCAGGTCATTCATCAGGAGACCACAGATTCTCGCTATCAACCTGTTAGTGGCCGTTGTGGTCATATCCAACCCAAACTCCATTCACAGATAGATGGCATATTCCTGCAAGAAGCTAGCCTCAAGTCATGAATTCATTAATCCAGTGGACATTTGTTGAGTGTCTAACTGGAGTTAGGCACTGTGTTCTGTCATGAGGGGTCATGAATAAAAGATATGGACAAAACATCTGAGAAAGAGACAATGGTGACTGCTTCTTCTGGGCTTTAAGGCATAGCCTCAGAAGGTTTACAGAGGAATTAAAGAGCGAGGCAAGTCTTGAAGCATAAAGGGAAGCACGAAACATGGGTGGAATGAGGCTATGTTGAATAGGAAGGGACTTTTTCCTGAATTTCTCACCTTCATCGCTTAGCTCCATTATAAGCTCATGGGACCATTGTTATATATCTAGTGTGTTGTTGAAGAAAATGTCATTACATGGCACATGACTGCATATGCAATACAACCTGGATACATATATTTTAAAAATATATATGTCATATGTATTTTTAATATTCATGTAATATTTAATTTTTAATAAAATATGTAGTTTTAATATATATATTTTAAAATATAGTGCTTAAGGAAAAAAGGAAGAAACATCTTAAAAGTGCATGTTTTATATTTTTACAATGAAAATATAAAGAAAAAATAGAACACAGGTATGGTCTCTTGACCTGTGGATGGGAGAAGAGAATAAGAGTGGGAAATTATGATGGTGTACTATGAAATGAAGAGCATTATTAGCTCAATTCTCTATTCCTGAAAGTAAATAAGAAAAAATGAACAATATGCTATTAAAAGTAAATAAATAGCCACTTGTGATACACGCCTGTAATCCCAGTACTTGGGAGGTTGAGACCGGAGGATTGCAGATTCAAGGCAACCTCAGCAATTTAGCAAGACCCTCAGTAACTTAGCAAGACCCTGTTTCAAAATAAAAAAAAATAAGAAAGGGCTGGAGGTATAGATTGGAGGTAGAATGCCCCTGGATTCAATCCCCAGTACCAAAATAATATTAATAATAGGATGACTATGCCACCTGGTTTGCCTAAAATGGCCCAAATTTACCTACATCCTAATGGGATTATCAACTACGCGTTTTTTTTTTTTGAGGCATATTTCTCCAGCCTTGTTTGACTAATAAACTTTATGGTCACTCTATTTGTTGAATAACACAAAGATAAACTTCTTTTCACAAAACTGTAAATGAGGACATACTGATTAGCTACTGACAGACAAATGTCACTTGATCAAGTGCATATGTGAAGCAGGTGTTTAACACCATGTACATGGCTGAGGAAGCAACCTGGAAGTAGTTACGTGTGTGTGCATTTATATGTAATAGATAATTTATATGTTATATGTAAATGTGCACATACGCTATGTCTTGTGCTGTTGTGCGATGAAAGAGAATAAAAGATAGGACCGTTGGAGGAATAAGTGCTATTTTATTGACAGCGGTCAAGTAAGGGCTTTCTTGCTTGGCGTGGTGGCCCATGCCTGTAATCCCAGTACTTGGGAAGCTGAGACAGGAACATAGTAGGTTTAAGGCCAACCTCAGTAACTTAGCAAGGCCCTCAGCAACTTATTGAGACCCTGTTTCAAAGTAAAATAAGCCGGGCGTGGTGGCGCACGCTTGTAATTCCAGTACTTTGGGAGGCGGAGACCGGAGGATCTCTCTCTCTCTCTCTCTCTCCCTGTCTCTCTCTCTCTCTCTACCTAGTGAGGCCCTCCACAACTTCGTGAGACCCAGTTTCAAAATAAAGTATAAAAAATAGGGCCGGGGGCGTAGCGCAGAGGTAGAACGCCCCTGCATTCAATCCCCGGTACCGCAAAAAAAAAAAGTAAAATAAGACTGGGGGTGTAGCTTAGATGTAAAATGCTCCTGAGTTCAACCCCCAGTACCCCCCAAAAGAGGCTTTCTTAAAAAGTATAATTTAACAAAAAACCTGGAAGACATGAGTAAACAAACTAAGGAGATGTCTGGGAGGGAAAGGGGCTTAGGTGGAGAAATCAGCAAGTGCAAAGTCCCCAAGGTGAGAGAAATCTTGGGTGTCAGATGAACAGCAAGGGGCTGGGTGGTGGGAAGGGGAAAGATCAGAACAGCAGGGCAGAAGTCAGCGCAACATCAAGGGACCAGGTCACAGAGCACCGTTGGGCATGCTGAGCCAATTTGGCTCTATTTTGAGTGATACTCGGATGCATTGGAAGAATTTTGAGCCGTAGTCTGGCAGAGTCTGATAAGGGTTCTGCAGGGATGGCTGTGTGGACAAGAAGTGAAGGGGAAGGAGGAAGGGGAATTCCTGGAATACCCAAACTTTCTCTTCTTCCATGCTTATTCATGTTCAATTTCAGCTTAGCTGAAATTATTTTCTGTGATGGAATCGTTTCATTTCAATATTCTCTTTATTTAAAAAATGCTCATTCTTGTGCAATTTATTTCCTGTCTCTTCAAAGGCATAAACTGGCAATAAAACTTTTCCTTTTTGTATTCTAGGACTATTGAGACTAAGCGTGAGGCATTATATCTGCATGCGAAGGAATTAAAAGGCATTTGGATATTAACTTAAAGGAATTAAATGGGCCATTGTCTCTTGTAGCCTCCCTCCTTCCCTTTCTGAGTTACCCTCTCTTTCCACACTTGCCCTTGAGGTTGCAGTAGTCATCACTTCCTACCTATGTCTGCATGCAGGGCAACCCATGTGAGCTTATTCCCCACACTGCCCCACCTTCTAGATCTGTCTCTATCTTCACTTTCCCACCACAGTGGCATCACCTTCATGGCCTGTCAAGAACTGTGAAGAGTCTGCAATATCGTCATACCTGCAAAGCTAACAAGTTGGACTGCCTCAGTTTTATGTGTGCTTTCAGAAAATATGAGACCTCTTACTCAGAGACAAAAGACTTTATTACTCACTGTTCAGCAAGCAGCATGCACTGATGGTCAGATCAATTCCTTTTGACCCTTAAGTCACAAGGACACAATGCATAGTGGCCTAGGTGGATGCTGTACACATAGAAGGCTTTTGATAAGGAACCTCAAGCTTTGAAAAGACCAGTAATTTACAATGGACTGCAAGCAAACCTAGCCAAACTTCGCTTGGGAGCAACATATTAATTTATTATATTGAACAGAAAGCAAACTTCTGCCCTGGAGGAAGATATCTGTATCTCCCAAGGTGGTCTGTTGTACAAATGTCCTTGAAAAGATCAGTGGTTTCACTGTCAGGACCTGCAGAAACATAAGAGACCCATTGACAATGACTTCTCCACGTTGCCTGAAGAGCCCAAAGAGATAAGCGCAACCAATATGATAGTCAGCACTCTGATTTTAATGGACAGTTATCGGTTAATACCTGGGGTACCTGAATTTAACAACAGATTCCAAGACCATGAATGAAATAAATTTCAAGCTCTGGGAATTCTGATAACTAGCACAAATTACTAAGTGAAAGTGACAAAGACTAAGAGCTCTTTTTCAAAGTACTTTGATTTGGAAGATCTAAATTGTTACCACATTAGCCAAAACCTACCAAGAAACCTTGCCTTCTGGGGGGAATTTGTTATATGAAAATATCCTACTGACATCCCGGAAGCAAGACAGCTTTCCCAATGTTATTTATCTTAGATAAATAATTATTATGATAATTAACTGGTTTATACTTTAAGAGCATGTTTTCCTTACATGTAAATATTCAAATGAATAATTTTATTAGAAATTACACCCCCAGCCCCATTTTATTTTTTATTTTGAAACAGAGTCTCCCTAAGTTGCTGAGGGTCTTGCTAAGTTTCTGAGGCTAGCCTCCCACCTGTGATCCTCCTGTTTCAGCCTCCTGAGTATTGGGATTATAGGTGTGAGCCACAGAGCCTGGCTTAATTTCCTGCTCTTTACTGGCACAAAGGATTCCATTTACAAATTGGTAGATATAAGTTCTGAGATAGTGTCATTACAGTGTGAATAAGTGATGTAAATCCACAACTAAATATCAAGGAAATTGAAAGAATTCTTTTAGGATTACATTTATGGAGATTACCATATTTTGCAAATATTGACTTTTGAAAATATTTCTCTGTTTAATGTGTCATCTTCCAAAAATGAACATTACCACTTTTTGTTAGCCTCATACTTCTGTCATGTGCCATAAACTCTTAAAAGTGACAAACTAATATGGATATCAAGATACAAAGGGAATAAAAACTTTAGATATCATACTGTACTGCATACACTTGCCATGTGCTATGTGTGGTAAACAAATATTTTATGCATTATCTCACTTAATCCTTCAAACATACCTGAAAAATTATATCTAATTCATGATTAAGAAACCCAGACTTGGTTGCTGTTTTTCCTCAAGATAATTCAGCCAGTGGGTTTTAGGAGTTGGTGATAAATCTCTGCTTATCTAGACGATTGAACTTGATGAAGTAAACATCCCTCCTCTAACTTACAAAGTAAGACCCAGGATTTACATGCCACTAAATTTTGTGAGATTTATTTGCTAATATCTTATTCTCAAATGCCTGGCTTTCCCTTTTCTGTCACAGAAAAAGAAAAACTTGTATTCATACATTTGCATTAAGATATGAAAAATGAAAAGGGAGAATTTTGTTTTTCTTCATTGGAATTCAGAGCACTTTGGGTTCAGGACAACCCTCTCCTGTTGAGGTTAATTGGATGCTCTGCATGTGGTCCTTACGATAAATCAGCTAGAAAGAATTAAACAATGTTAATAGAGATTAGAAAGAGTTACCTATGTCCAGACAGTTCCTGGGTAAAAATGCCTTACATTTAAGTACACATTGATGAAATATAGATGAATTAGTGTAACTGAGTACTGTGCTACATCCAAGTCCAGAACCATCTTGGATGCTTGTAAGAGTTGAAGGGCTTCTATTTTCACTGGGAACTAGTAGGAATCATTAGTTCCAAGCACTTTTCTTTTTTCTTTCTTTAAATTGACTTATTTGTTGTCCATTATTCTTCCACATAAATTTCAGAATGAGTTTGTCCAAAATTATTTAGTTAGAAATTATTAGGTTAGAAATAATTAGAATAATTAGATAATTAGAAATTATGAGGTTGGAATTTTGATTGGGATTGCATTATAGTTTTGAGTGACAGTGATCATCTCTATATTCTTAAGTAAACTCATTAATGATAATGGTATATTTCTATTACTGTGATTTTATGTTCTTTTTTTTTTTTGCGTACCGGGGATTGAACGTAGGGGCGTTCTACCCCTGCGCTATGCCCCCGGCCCTATTTTTTATGCTTTATTTTGAAACCGGGTCTCACGAAGTTGCGGAGGGCCTCATTAAGTAGAGAGAGAGAGAGAGAGAGAAAGAGAGAGCTGAGGCTGGCCCACGAACCCAGATCCTCCAGTCTCTGCCTCCCAAAGTACTGGGATTACAAGCGTGCACCACCACGCCTGGCTTGATTTTATGTTCTTGAATACAGCTTTTCAATACTATTCTAAATGCTCTCTTGCTTTCGTTGTATTTACTATTAATTTATCACTTGTATAGAGGAATATTGTAACAGCTTCATTAAAACCTTACATTCAGATGAACCCATGTTGCCCTAGAGTAAAAAAATCCCAGAGAATATTTTAATAATGATACTTACTATCTTTGCTTTTCACTTCTGAAAGAAGTATCAGGTAAAATTATTTGGGAAAATGAAGTGATTTGTTGGAGAAAAGTTTTGCCAGGAAGTTCAGGCTTTAAAAATTGCTGTCCAAAGTAAGGAAGGAAAAGAAAAAGAATTCTACAAGATTATAAGGATTACTTTTATAGTAGAAAATTAGCAATGTTTCTGAAGTATATATTGTATTTGAAATAGTTGCCCTATATCAGATATCAGGTCTGTGATGTGAAAGTCAGAAGTAAATGTGATTTTTAAGTCAATCAGCAACTTACAAAAATGCCTCAAAGTTTAAATTATTTGGGGACTACAACTATACAAGGTGACCATATCTTTTTGGTTTATCTCCATTTGAAACAAGCGCCCTTCTTGCCCTATTACCACAGTATACAATGTGCATACTGACTACTGAGAGAGACAAGACAAGATGTCAGACTTGCTTCCATACTGAAAGCCACAAACTCAATGAATAGGTATTATCTTAAGTCGTCCTTGATTATAGATTTTCCTTAAGTCTGACTAGGCTTTTTTTTAATTTCTAAAGTTAGCAACAGGCATGTATTTTTCTGATTGTATAATGACACATATTTCAGAGGTCTTCTTAGATCCCCTGAAAGAAATCACCTGCTTTTAGCCAGATGGAGCTCTTCACTCAAATTGACATCCCCACTCTCCACAGCAACATTCCTAGGAACCTTGCAGAGATTGAAGTAAATGCACCTTTTAATGGAACTATAAGACCATGTCCTATGTATAGCAATTATGTATTAATTTATTCCACTAATATATACTGAGTTCCTTCTAGGTGTCTGACACTATTCTCAGTGCTGTGATCAAGTAAAAATGAATTTACCTCCTTTGTTCTCTTGATACTTTCTTAAGACATCAAACCAGATAAAATTAACATCTGATAATAGGGTGAAAAAGTATTCCCAGAGAAAACACAAGTCTAACTTTTGAAATAAGCAAACAGCATTTATTTCATTTCACAATACCCATCATTACATGTGTCTGGGTCATTTTACTCTAAGGATTTCTCCCATCAACGTTTTCACTCTTCCAGGGGAATTTGCTTTCCCCATTCATGGACCCAATCAACCTGTGCCTCAGGCTGTCTGTTCTGTTTCCACCCCTTCTCACCTGCTAGAATAGAATCAACCAGGAAAATAATAATTTTCTCTCCTATTAGCTAATGGGATCAATGCACTGTACCTGAGTATGGATGGCCAAGGTCCAACAGTCTAGACACAATTATTGACATGGAAACTTCCTGGAACTTAAGCCCCAATGGCAAATGGATGTCTGTATTTGGACTAAGATCTTATCACATTTCTCAGTGATTAAAGGCAGGGCAAAGGAAAGGTCTTAATTTTTTATCTGTATATATAGACAGAAACAGATACAGATTTAAAGCTGGAAATTCTCAGAGGTCTTCTAGTTATTTTTCTCTTTAGTGGAAGTGTAAATATTTACTTCTATCTATGCACATTATTTTACTCAATTATACAGTTTAAAATAATCACATTATTTTGTGGCCTCAAAAGATCTCAACTGGGAAACAATAATTTGACAAGTTTAAAGTTTTTCACAATAATAGCAACTCCAATACTGCTCAATGGTAGAAGTTTTGCATTTTTTCCATTTTACTCTCAAAACAACATTAACAAGTAGATATTGTCTTTTTTAAGCAGAGGCAGGTAAATTTACATAGTTTTCAAAGTTTATCTAAATTCATATAGCTAGCATGTAAGCTAGCTAGAATTTAAAACAAAGTTCCTGATTTCAAAAATCATGATCTTAAAAGAGACTCTGGAAAAACCTCTTAATGTGAAAACTACTTAAAGTTTAGGTACTGTATTAATTCTGGGGTCACAATTTTTGACAAATAGTTTACCATAACAATTCACTATACTTATGGATGTGAAAAATTAATATTTAAAAGGAAAAGTTCACATCTCCAAATTATAGGTAAGCCTAGTAAATAGTTATTTAAAATTCAATGACAGTTTTGTTTTCAATAAATTTTGGGATTGTGCTATCCAAATAGATAACTTAGATAAGAAACAAGAAAATGTAGGATACAATTAAGTATATCAGTTATGACCATATCATAGACCTCAATGCATATTTGTATTTGATCATTTAAAAAGAAAAATACCTTTCACCTGTTTCAAGTAACAAAGGGCAGAACAGGTACTCTTACTTTTAAAAAAATTCCTGAGCTCACTTCATTATCATTCCCCCAAAACCCTGGATCAGGTGGAGAAGAGAGTGATTCTCTAGGAGAAGACATTTCCCACATTCTCATGCAATAGTTTGTACACTCTAAAGGAGAGGAAGGAATGTGTGAGCTCATTCTAGCAGCCTGTGGTTCTAAGATGTTGCCAAGTCAGCTTCTTCCAGTCACCATATCTGACCATGTACTGCAGCAGTAACTATAGTCACATGGCTCCAAAATGGTGACTGGTGAATATTGCCCAAACCAACCACTCAATTATGCTAATTTAAAATTAAGACTAACATTTACATCAAAATAATAAAACCCTTGGCAGATGAAAGGGGAAGAGACTGGATTCTTCTACCAATTTAGTCAAATAATGTGATAACCAACTATACAAAATCACAAAATAAGGTGAATGTCATCTGAGGAAGGGAGAAGATTGTGCCAGAGTTGTCTCCTTCTGAGAGCTCCACCCCTGCACCAAACTGAAAGCCACTTAAAGGCAAGCACGGCCTTTTCAGTTATAGTTCCCAAATTGTGTCAATCTATGTGTACTCTGTTTTTGTTTTGGGGTTTTCTTTTTGTATTTTGAATACACCAAAGGACACACACATGTAAATTATAAATGAAAAAAGTAAGGACTTTTAAAACCACCCAACTAAAGAACAAAAATTTACTAACACCACCAGCATTCTATTTTCTAACTCGTCATGGAGGGCGTGGAGACTATGTCATCAAAGTCATTCGAGTCAGTTAATGAGTTATTTAAGAGTGAACCACATTATCAATTTAGATTCTCCTACAGACTATAAATGCCTCGTCAGGCCTTTATTGGAATTTTGGCTTTTACAGAAGTGGATTCACACTGTGGATAACTATTTGCTACTTGATGTAAGACTTATATTCAAGAAAAATCAAATGCTCTTGATTTAAAAAAAATACCTGTTCAGACTGCCTTTCTCACCAAAAGGCAGAAAACATACACTGACCATTTATTCAACAAATACTTACAGAGCACTTACCCATTTAGGCACTGGAGACACAGGAGTGCACATTAGATAAAGGCATTACTTTAATGAAGCATATTTCCCAATGTTTGCAGGGGGCTCAGTTTGCAAATAATTAAACTGATAAATAAGAAATATCACTTAGATCTTATGAGGAAAATGCTATTAGCTCGTGTGCTTGTGAGTAAATAGGACTACCTTAGATGTGGAGAGGAAACCTCTGCAAGAATTCATTGACCAGAGGAGGTATCCGTGGGAAGATCTGGTGGCGGATCTTGGGCAGAGCATCCCAGGCAGAAGGCAAAGCCCCAAAAGACCCTGATGCAGGAAGGAGCTTCCTGTGATGAAGTCAACAGAAAGTGTACCTGCAGCAACAAATGAAACTGGATATTGAAGGGTGCTGTAAGAAGAGATAAGAAATAATTACTCAAGTCTCCCAAGTACATGCCCAGAGGAAGTCAGTGAGGTCTGAGGGCTCTTCATCAGTGCGCATCGGCTGGCTCGAGGTAGTGCTGCATGTCTCTACCTCTGCTGAAATTCCTCGGTGCAGAGCATGCTGTCCCTGGAAGCGTCACCTTCATTATCACTGCATTGTGAGTAGGTGGCAGTGTCATTGTGTCAGCCTTTATGAAAGAGAAATTATCTCAAAAAGGCACAGAGTGCAGAGTCTGGGAGATTCCTCCCTTAACAAACCCAGCAGGAGGAGGCAAGGATCCTGGGCTGTTTTCCTCGCTGCTAAGGCTCAGATAAGACCCAGCCCCAGCCTGACCCCAGTAATATAGCAGGCTAGAAGAATCGCTCTCCTTCCCAGTGCAGAGCAGGACACTGAGAACTCATATCTCTGCAGAATGAAGAATTACAGGACACATTCGAAGTGCAAATAATCTTCCATCTGAGCTACATCAGCTAAAATGTTTCTTTGGTGGCATTTGGGGAAGGAGGCAGGAACCAAATTGTGAGTGTAAACAGCAAAGTGGTATGAAAAATGTCAGCCAACATGGAATTCCTTTTCCCCGGCCTGACTTTGTAAGACAGAAAGCAAGGCAGAGAGAGAGGTAGAGGCAAACCTTGACTGCATAAACCTTTCCTCTAATCAGTGCCTCGAATATATAGCACAAAGTGTTCTTCAAATGGCCCACATAGTAGGGTACCTTTTAGTCTCAGTTGTATTGTATACAGTTGTATAGCTGCTTGTATTAGAACTTAACAATTCCAAGAGGATAATTTCTCATTTTGAAAAGAAGACTCATTTCCCGTGTTTGACATCAGAATCTGGCTTTCTCGTTTGGAACTTTTCTAATAAAGGAATCACACTGCTGGAAGCAAAGGATTGTGGCTCAGGCCAGAGCACAAACACAATGCCAGAATCAAAAAGAACCAGGGGACAGCTTTTGAATGGGACTCTTCTACAGTACAAATGCTGAGTCCAAAACTGGAAGAAAGAGTTACCCAAAGGAAAAGATATTCTTCGTTACCTAAGGGGCTTGGGTGAAAAATACACAAGCTGTCTCCCCATTACAAATAGCTTATATTCCTTTGTTTTATACTTTCTTCGTCAGAGACACTTAACCTTCTGCACAGCTATTGAGTCCACCAAAGTGCAGTTATTCATTATTTTCTAGGGTGATTGTTTTCCCTCTAACATAAAACCTTATAAATTATAAAAGGCATACAGAGTTCACAGTTATTATTCAGTATGTCTGTAATTCTCTTGAGTTACAAAGTACTTTATAATTGCTTTTTGTTAATTATGAGATTAACTTTTAAAAATAAAGGAACAAAGGTAAAATTACCTGAACTACATTTGAAAAATGCAAAAATTGTAAAACTTTTCACAGCATTTTAACATTTAGAAGAATGGTAATTACCTAGAAATTTGTAATATTAACGCTCAAATCTGATGAACATTAACTTTTTGACCATCAAGATTCTAAAACCTACCTAAATTACTATTCTATATATAAAGTATTTATGAATTAGTTTCTTTTGAACTAGAAATGCTGTGAAAGGTAGTAAAATAGCAAATTTGATTTTTTCCTCTTACAGTAAATTCCCAATATTATCCTTTAATAGAAATAGCAAAGAAAAGCTGGGCGTGGTGGCACACGCTTGTAATTCCAGTACTTTGGGAGGTGGAGACCGGAGGATCTGGGTTCCCGGCCAGCCTCAACTCTCTCTCTCTCTCTCCCTGTCTCTCTCTCTACTTAGTGAGGCCCTCCGCAACTTTGTGAGACTCGGTTTCAAAATAAAGTATAAAAAAATAGGGCCGGGGGTTTAGCGAGAAGGTAGAACGCCCCTGGGTTCGATCCGCGGTACCACACACACAAAAAAAGAAATAGCAAAAAAAGTTACATAATAGTGTACTAATTGGGAAGACAGAGGCAGAAGTTACACGATTCTTTATTCTACCTGACGTCCTCGATAGAAACAGAGGAGGAGGGCCTGGGAGCTGGAGGGAAACACAACTACAATGCCCCAATAAAAATATATTTTAAAAAAATAAGCAGAGCAACTAGATGAAAAGTGGTAAAATAAAACAAAACAAACAAAAAACTAAGAACCACATTCAGTATGTCTTGGTCAACATTCTCACTGCTATATTCTAAGACAACTGACCACACAACTTATAGGAAGGAAAATTTATTTGCTCACAGTTTTTTGGAGATAGTAGAGTTTCAGTTCATGTCAGGCTGGGCTACATCTGTGAAGTTCAGGGCATGGCAGCGGAAAGAAGAAAGAGGGAGAGAGCAAGGATCTGCTCTCATATCATGAAGGCCACAAGCATGGAGATTCAAAGACCAAAGCACATTTCCTAAGGCTACACCCCCAGGGACCCACCTTCTCCAGCCACACCCTACCTGCCTAGGTTATCACCCACTAAGTCTAACACAATAGATTTATCCACTGATGAGATTACAGCCCTCCTGACTTAATCACTTCAACTCTGTGCATAATATAACATAACATATATAACCATGTATAACATATATAACCATATATAACATACATAACCATAACACAAAGATACTAAGTGACAAAGAGGAAAGGAAAAGTTGGGGGAAAACAGGATAGTGGTTCAATTTTTTGGGGGGTACTGGGTATTTTTTGGTTATGCCATGGGTCTTTTTCTTAGTTCAATATAGAAATAATGAGCTAGAAAAATCAGTTGTAAAGCTAAAGTAGGACTTATTAGAGTGACAGGAGAGCATCTAACACACAAAGGAGAGTGAGATGGAGTGCCCAAGAGAGACACTCCTGTCTCCCACACCCGAGTCCTTATATATGGACTTTGGCTTCCTTATCTTGTGGGAAATGGGATGTGAGAACAAGCTGGCCCATCACCCCAGGATGGATTTGAGAACAAACTGGACTCAGGATATGTCTTTATCAGCCATTTGAATGGTCACAGGGTCTTTTCCTGAGTCCTGACTGCCTCAGACCAGAACATTTCCCCCCTCTTATAAACTTTCATACATCCATAGGCATAAAAATGTGGATACCATATTTAGTAGTTAGTAGTTAGTCTAGTCTAACTACTTCCATGCTAAGAGGGGACTATGTGGGGCCCCAGCCTTAGGGTGTATGCAAGTAACGTGTCACACTGGGTCCTAGATCCCCGCAGCCATCCAAGGGACTCTTATAGATATTCACTCATGGTTCCTTTTGGAGCACCATCTGGAGCTTGATGGCTTCAATCCTGTTGGAGACAGACTTGACCACATAATTTAGTAGACATGGGCCAAATATAAGCATAAGTAGAATGACCCACTAAGGGCCAAAAAGAGGTAGGAACCAAGTGATGGAGGGTAAAACAGACTTGACAGCTTCCCACACTGAGGAACTGTTGACTTTATTGAAGTTGTGTAACCATGATGCTTGCTCATATATTTTGTTAATATTGGTCTCGACTATCCCTGACGTATTAATGTAGGTGCAACAGGTTTTGTTTAAGGTTGTACATAGGCCACCTTTGTCTGCAAACAGATAATCAATGGCCATTCAGTTGTCAAATACCACCTCCAATAAGGATTCATGGGCCATTTTGAGATCTTGTAAAGCATTGCTAGTGTTGACCATGAAGGTTTCAAGGGTATGGGTTAGATTTTTAATAGTGGTCTCATGATATGCAAACCCTACCCAAGGGACCAGTAAACCAACAGCTAATGCGGCCCCTGCCATTAGGAGCAGTAACTCTCTTTTGGTGTGCAGTGGTGCCCTTGTTATGTTGAATACTTGTACTTCATAGAAGCCTCTGGTCACCTGACCCAGAGCACACTGGTCTTGGAAATGCTTATTGTCAATGAAGGCATATGCTAAAGCTGTATTAGAGAACTGAAAAGATCCTGCCAGAGAGTCAGAGCTAGAGAGCTTATTTTGAGGGTGGCCACACAGGAAGAGATATCCTGTGGGGGCACAGGCTTGTTGGTAGGTAGAACCTCTTTTGAGGGTGGGCACACAAGAAGAGATATCCCATGGGGGCACAGGCTTGTTGGTAGGTAGACCCTCTAAACCTCCAAGTAAAATTGGTGAGCCATGAGGATTTGTTGCCACAGTTGGGAGACAGTAATCCTCCTCCCTGGAGTTGAGAATAGTTGGCAGGATGGCCTAACTTGGAGAAATATTTTTGTTCCCATCCTCCTCCCAGAGATCCCGCCCACACACCACAGTGAGAAGTATTTTATGGACCAAATTCTCTAGGGCACCAATGAATCCGATTAGCTCAGCAAGTATTCTGATGGGTCCAGTCAGAGGCAGGAAGTATGGATGGATGTAGGGAGGGGATTTCTATGCAAGACCTTGTAAAAAAGAATTTAGATAGATCATTTGGATTCTAAAAGAGACTTGAAAGAAAGTGGGTACTTTGATGAAAAAAATCAGGATGAGGGTGACATTTGGTTGTGCCTAGGCTGTTACAGGTACAATGGTAGGTGTTTTTAGGGCAGTAATAAAACCCAACTGATAGGTTTTTGGAAAAGTTCACTCATGGTGACAAATTGAAACAGGTTAGATTAGGAGGTTTGTCATTAGTTAGGGAGACTAGCTGAGGATGGATCAGATCCAAGGAAGCATTGTTTAAGTAGACAGGCTCAGAAGGGTTGCTAACAATCGTCAGTAGGTGAGGGGTGCTCTTAGAAATGGGTTGGGAATAACAAATGACTCACCCTCTGCTATTGCTCAGGTTAAGTTATAAAGAATATTGTGAGCCCAGAATGGATTGGGTTCTCCGGAAAGAGTCGTTTCCAGCCGCAAGATAACAAGCGTCATAAGGCAGAGTTTAGTTGTGGGCACGGTTGAAATCCCTCAGGTAACATGCAGAGGATCATTAGCAAGTAACAGAGGGGATGGCTACACCTAAGAGGGCCACCCTCCAAAAGAAAGGAGATCAAAGGGCAGTACCATCAATCCTGTGTCTACTTATCAGGTATCTTCTTAAACAGGAGCTTAAGTCCGTCAAGTGGCTCACAAGAGTATTCCGGGGTGGTCTCAGGTGTCAGGGATCAATGATGGATCTTCAGCTGTCCACTGCTTGACTCTGGTATAGTGTATCCAGGAATCAAAGTCAGGCACCTTAACAGCAGTAAGGGTAGAGAAAATGATGGAATATGGGCCCAATATGGACCCATTTGGGGATTTTTCTTTCTTGTCTATAGATTTTATTAGCACTAGGTCCCCTGGACAGAACCAAGGCTCTCCCTTTCCTACTGGCACTTTTTGGAGTTCGCCCACAGCTTGTTGATAAGCGGCCAGTTGGGTGACAGTCTGCTACTATCTGGGATTGTAAGACTATATCCTGAAATAGGAAGGGCCTCCTGTATAATTTTTTCAAGGATATAAGATTATATTTGGCAGGTGTGTTGTGGATCCACGTTAGAGTCATAGAGAGTAATTGCCACCAGAGGGCTTGTATTTCTTGAGCCAACTTAAGGAGATGTCTCTTTAATATCCCGTTAGCCCTCTCTACCTTTCCAGAATATTGGGGATGCCAAGCACAGTGCAGATTGAAGTCAATACCCAAGGCCTGAGTAACACCTTGGGTAACCTTGGATTTGAAGGCCGGCCCATTGTTGCTTTGTAATTAATAAGCAGGGAATTCTGAAGTGGGGAATAATTTCCTGAAGCAGAATTTTTACTACCTCCTGTGCTTTTTCTGATTTGTAAGTGAAGGCCTCTACCCACCCCGTGAAGGTATCTACCAACACCAACATCACTCTGTGTCTCTTCCCTCCCGGCATGTGAGTAAAATCAATTTTCCAATCTTCCCCTGGGTATGTACCCCTGTACTGTTTGCCTGTGGGCTTAATAGGCTAGTCTTAGGGTTAGTCCTGAGGCAGATTTCACATCCCTGCAAGATGTGACTCATGGTTTCCTGTAACCACTCTCTAGTGAATAGCCTTGAGGCTAGTTTCAAGGAATTCCCTCCCCACAAGGGGTGCATTTGATGGCGGGTTTTAAGTATTTTCCATTGCAAGTTTTGGGGTAGCCATATCCTTTTATCAGAGGTAACCCACCATCCTCGATGGTCTACAGTGCACCCTGTTGTTTAGCTTTGGCACTCTTCTCTGGGGAATACATAGGTCTCACATCGGGTAACAATGACCCTTCCCACAAGATCAGAAAGATAGTTGTTAGGCCTGTGTGAGTGGCAGCTTTTCAGGCTGCCCCATCAGCCAGGTTATTGCCCTGAGTGACAAGGTCTATTCCTTTTTGATGTCCCCTGCAGTGCATTATGGTCACTTGTTTTGGTCATAGAATGGCTGTTAATAAGTCCATAATCTGGGACTTGTGTATAATAGGGGATCCAGATGAAGTGAGGAGCCCCCATTTCCTTCCATAAAGCTGCATGGGCATGAATGATCAGGAAGGCATATTTGGAATCTATATAGATATCAACCCTTTTTCCATCTGACAAATTAAGGGCCTTAGGGCTATTAGCTCAGCCAATTGGGCACTAGTGGAGGGTGGCAGTGGTCCTGCCTCTCTTAACTCAAAGGGTGTAGTGACCATATAACCAGCATATCATACTCCTTCTTTTACAAAGCAGCTGCCATCAGTGAATAATTCATCAGGGCTTAATCATCAGGGTTAAGGAGAGGCTGGTCTGCCAGGTCTGGTCAGGGCACCCAAAGGTGTGATAACATCTTGCATGAATGGCGGGGCCTTCCATGTCTCCAGGCAGGAAGGTGGATGGGTTGAGAGCTGTACATTTCTTTAAGGATATATCAGAACCATCCATAAAGACGGCCTGATATATAAGGATGTGACTGTCTGAGAGCCACAGCCGTCCCTTTGACTCTAATAGGCTTCTGAGGTTGTGGACTGTTTGTACTATAATAGGTCTGCTTAATGTTAGCTTCTGGACCTTGGGAACTAGGGTACCCACTGAGGCTATCGCCTGTAAGCAAGCTGGCCAGCCGCGAGCCACCGGGTCAAGTCCTTTGCTGAGATAAGCTACTGGCTATGGAGTTCCTCCTTTATCTTATGTTAACACTCCCAATGCTACTCCCATCTTTTCAGAGATGTATAAATTGAACATATCTTGTGTAGGCAATCCAAGAGCTGGTGCTTCACTCAGGGTTTGTTTTAACCTTTTAAATGTCTGCTTTGCTTTGGGGGGGTCACTTTGGTACTTTAGGACATTCCTGGCATTCTTTAAGAAATCTGTACAAGGGTCATGCTATCTGGGCATAGCCCGGGATGCATATACAGCAGTAACCTGCAGCTCCCCAACATCCCCGAAGTTGTCATGGGGTGCTAGGGAGAGGGAAACTGAGTTGGGGCTGCACTCTCTAGCCCTAAATGGTGAGAGTCCCCTCTTAATATGATCCCCAAGTAAGTAACTTGGGTCACACAACCTTGATCTTTTCCTCTGAAACTTTGTAGCCTCTTTGAGCCAGGGAGTTAAGGAGAGATCTTGTTGTCTCTTAACAGTCCCTCATGGAGGGACAGGCCAGCAGAAGGTCATCCTATTGGAGGAGCGTGTTCTGGGGGGAATTCCAATTCTGCAGGTCCTTAGCCAAGGCCTACCCAAATATGTGTGTTGCAGGCTGTCCCTGAACCCCTGAGGCAGCACCATCCAAGATAACCGGTGTCCACCTCCCCTAGGGTCCTCAAAGGCAAAAAGAAGCTGGCTATCTGGATGGATAGGGATGCATAAAAAGACATCTTTAAAATCTAGAACAGAGTAGCACTGGTTTACACTGGCAATCTGTGTCAGTAAGGTATAAGGGTTAGGAACCACTGGGTGGAGTGGGACCACTGCCTCACTGATTAGCCTGAGATCTTGCACCCAATGGCATTTGTCTTTTTCTTTCTGCATTCCCAGGATAGGGGTGTTGTAGGGACTGACACATTCTACCAAGAAGGCTAAGCTTAACAGGCAATTTACAATGGGCAACAGACCTTCTTTTACCTCAGGTCTGAGGATGTATTGTTTTTGTCGGGGAAAGGTGGACGGGTCCTTCAGCTTAATGAGGATAGGTTTGGCAGAAAGGGCCCATCCCACAGTTCTGCTATCTGTCCATACTGTTGGATTGATGTCTATTTCCATTATAGGGAAGCACCCAGGTGGTTCTGAAGGGAGAGTTAGTCCCACCTTGGCTTTTGACATTATATCTCTTCCCAACAGCAGAACTGGGGTCTCTGGTATAACTAAGAAGGAATGAGAGAAGTGGAGATCACCCCAGTAGCAGGCTAAATCTTGATTAAAGAAGTGTTCAAGGGGCTGACCCGATACGCCCCAAAAAGTTAATTTATGAGAGGATCTTGGACCAGGGGAAAAAGGCTACATGGAGAATCTGGCACCTGTGTTCTTGAGAAACTGGACAATCTGTGATCTCACCTTTAGGGTTGCCTAAGGCTCTTCAGTCTTGAACCAGGTGGTGAGAGCCTTGGAGAGGTAGCCCTGGGTCCCATCACTGAGGACCTGAATTTAAGGACCCCAAGTCCCTCTGGACCTGGGGGCACTCGGACTTCCAGTGGTCCCCCTTACATTGTGGACAGGGATTTGGAGGATATTTATGGCCTCCCTGTTGGGGGAATTCATGTTTTAAATGCCCCTGCTTCCCGCACTTGAAGCAGACCTGAGCCTGAACCCCCATGGGATTAGCGCCTATACGCATGGCAGCCAGGATATCTCCATGACATTTTTCCTTTTGTTTTCTCATTTCAAGTCTTCATTATAATAGAATTAGCAGCATGCATTAACTGGTCCAAAGTGGACTTCTGGAGATGACACCAGTTTTTGGAGTTTCCTCCTTATATCTGGCATGGATTGGCTTTAAAATTTGTCTCTGGGACTGGCCTTCCCCTTTATCGAATCTGGAGTCAAATTAGTGAATTTTACCATGGCCTCCTTCAGTCTTTCTAAGAAGGTCACTGGGGACTCATTTGGCCCTTGATGTATGACTACCAATTAGCCATAATTGAGAGGCTTAACTTTAGCTTTCCTTAGTCCTTCGAGGATGCAATATAAATAGTGAGTTCTCTCCCAACCATGCCTCTCATCCTCAGCGTCCCACTTGGGTTCTTGTAAGAGTACTACATCTGCCCCTGTTGGAACCTGCTGAGTTATTCTTACTAAAGGTTTTTGGACGGCGTAATAGTCATTCCATGCCTCTCTGGCTTTTTCGTACACTCAGTCTCTTCTAGGGAGGTCAGAGTCTGATCTAAGAGTAAGTTAACATCTTTCCATGTGAGGGCATATAAAGAGGTGAGTAACTCGAAGGCCTGCACATAGTGGTCAGGGTTGGTGGTGTAGCTGCCAAGGTCCTTTTTGATTTCCTCAAGCTCAGCTAGTGAAAAAGGCTTATGGGTGATATGGGGTTAGAATTCCCTCCTCCCACTGCCACAAGGGGAAACATCCCTCCTTGTCCCCCTGGTACTGGCTCTGCTTTTTTCTTAGTTTGGGGTGTCTCCTGAGTCCCCTTGTCGTGAGGGGCAGTATCATGATATGAAGGTGGCATGTTCAGGCCCAGTCCCAGGGGTGCTAAGGCGGGGCTCCATAGGTGCCAAGGCTCCAACAGTGCTGTCATCCTGTTTCCGGGGCCAATTGGTCTTTGGATTCTGCCTTAACTGTTGCTACCAAAATTGTTTCAACGTTGCAATCTTTGAATAAGTCTGGATGGTCCTGGAGATGAAAGAAAGGCTGAATATATGCCACTTCTCCTCACTTGCCCTCCTTCCCACGGAATAGGTCTAGCTGCAGGATAGTGTTATAGTTTAGGCTTCCCTGCAGTGGCGTTTTCTCCACCCTCCAGAGAGTACTGTGCTCATGCTTGAATGCAGAAGAAAATGAGAGGTTTGTTCTTTAGGATCTGAGGGTTGAACTTATCCCAATGTTGGAGGATGCACACCAGGGAGTTCAAGCTTCCACCTTGGGCTGCTGGAATCCCATCTATGAAAGAGAGGGTGTACTTATTGGATTGTGCTGAGCAGGTCGCCCTTCTTCCTTGCACCCCTGATAGAAGCTAGAAGCCCAGCCAGGGGCGAGTCTGGCTAGGCATCATCCGTGGGCTTTGTGAGAGTGGCTGCACAGTCCACTGGGGATGGCCTTTACAAGTGTGAGGCTTTGCCACTCTTGCCTCGCCATGATTTATCCTTCCCTGCCTGTTGTCCCCCCTCTCTCTCTGTCTGGGTAGAATCCCACATATCCTCTCTTGTATCCCAGATACTGCTGGTTTTTCCAATTAATAAATCCTTGCAGCTCCCAAAACACTCACTGCAGCCATGGACAGATGTGGCTATTAGGGCTGAGATCCTGAGTGTGGGAGGATCCTGCCTTTCACCTGTCTTTTTATACTTTAAGGAGAATACGGCATGGGTTAGATGGGGATAAAGGCCTAAGGATGACAGGAGAGCAGTAGTAGCTACCCATGGACATCACTCCTTTCTGAATCCTACATAGGTTTTTGGATGCATGCAAGGACTATGTTCTGTCAGGTGACAAAGGTGTGGGGTCCAGGGCCCAGAGGACAGAGGTCCCTGTTGCAAGGAATTATAAGGACAAAAGAGAATACGGCCCGACAGCAAGAAACAGGCTTTATTCAGGGATAAAGCCTGGGAGATGGCGAGCGGGGTAGAGTGTAGATGGGAGGCGCTGGCGCCATTTCGGAAGGAGGATTAGGTGACAGCTGCGGGGGACACCGGAGGCGGCCCATGCTGTGCGCCTGGGTGGCTCCTGAGGGAGAAGTCTGGGCTCTGGAGCCCAAAGCAGCGCGGGCGAGGGCAGCAGCACCTGCCCCAGCCCGGCCCCATGCTGCCGGCTCTGGCCTCCGGCTCGGGCGCATAGCACAATGCCTGACCTCCATGCTGGTGCTCGCAGAGCCGGCCCCAGACCCCGAAAGGCGCCAAGCAGTGCGGGTGCTGCCGCCCTCCACACCTCCGTGCAGGTGGCCGGGGCTGCTTCCTCCCGCCCGCCATGACCGTCAACGGTGATGCTGCCAGCACGGCCATGGGCGGCAAGGCAGGCTGCGAAGCCGCCAGAGCCCGACACCCCGAGTCCCTCAGGCAGTGCTCCCGCCGGCGCTGCGGGAGGAGCACACTGACGGTGAAGGCGAGCTCATTGCGGAAGCCCACTTCATTGCGGGGCGCCTGGGGCCAGGCGGGTGCTTTCCCAAGCCCAGCTTCCCAAGGGCTTTAAAAGAGTCTCCCATCTTAGGGGGAAAATGGGCGGGCATCATTGGGGGCCTCAGGAGACAAGGATGGGTTTCCCTGAGACCGCAATATACGCCGTGACACCGGTGCAGTCCCGCTTGCGTGGCGATCGGCTGCGAGAGCGGTTACCCTGCAGGGCACGAGCTCCGGGTCCCCTACCGGCTCCACGCAGCCTTTCAGCAAGCACTGAGGGGTCCCGAGTCCCTCCTCTGGATCCTACACTATTTACAGGGCTGCTTCTCCTCCCCTGGACAGTCAGCCGTAGCTACACTGTGGCTGGGGGGACTCCGCAGTCATGAAGAGCCTGCGGCGCTGGAACCCGTGATCCTCCATGGGGTTGTCGAGCCAGGGAGGGCTACTCACCTAGCAAGATGCGGTGGCTTCACACCACTGTCGGGCGTCGCTTTCCCTGCAGTTGGGCGCCAAGTAAGAGTAAGTTTTTTTGTTTATGACGTGGGTCCTTTTCTTAGCTCAATATAGAAATAATGAACCAGAAAACTCAGTTGTAAAGCTAAAGTAGGATTTATTAGAGCCACAGGAGAGCATCTCCTGTCTCCCAGACCCCAAGTCCTTATATATGGATTTCGGCTTTCCTATCTTGTGGTAAACGGATGTGAAGACAAGCTGGTCTGTCACCCAGGATGGTTGTGAGAACAAGCTGGCCTCAGGATATGTCTTTATCAGCCATTTGAATGGTCACAGGGTCTTTTCCTGAGTCCTGACTGCCTGAGACGGAAACACTGGGGATTGAACCCAGGGAAACTCTACAACTAAGCTATACTCCCAGCCATTTATATTTTTATTTTGAAACAGGGTCTTGCTAAGTTGCTGAGGCTGGCCTCAAACTTGTGATCTTCCTGTTTCAGCCTCCCAAATACTGGGATGAAGGTGTATGCCACTGCACCCAGCTATACTGGTTAATTTTAATAATGATCATCAAGGTGAGCTGATATATAATAACCAAAAAGAGAAAACCTATAAGTATTATAAGAGTATTACCATGGTAAGGGTACTTACCATTATAAGAGCATCATAAATATTAACATAGATACAAAGATATAATTATTCTTTAAAGAAGAAAAATATCTAGAGAAAGAGCAAATAAAGTAGAAAATGTAGAGAAAGACTATTTTATAATACTTATCTAAGAAAGAATAAAGGTATACATAGCCACATATATCCTAATATCTTTGTTAATACTTAAAAATAAGAAGTAAACCTTAACACCTATGCTATGATGTGGATGTGGAATGTCTCCCAAACCTTATGTACTGACGGCGGCTCACCAATGTGGCAGACCTTAGGTGGGGCCTTTGACCGTGATTGTATCATGAGGGCTCTAACCTCATTAGTATATTAACCTATTTTATGGATTAATAACTTTTATTTTGGGCGGGTTTTCTGTTTGTTTGTTGGTTGGTTGGTTGGTTGGTTGGTTGGTTTCATAGAGTGAAAGGTCAACCTTTATTTTTTAAAACATTTTGACAAAAACATTGAAACTGAGCCCTATTACTATGTTGATCCAACCATCAATTTACAAGATGCACAGAAGATGGAAATCATGCAATGTGAGGCTGCAGTAACGCAATCAGCAAACTTTGTACTTGATGAAGCTCTACAGAACAAATGACAAAGATTTGTTAGCAATATACTGCAAGGGGAAAAA
Source organism: Glis glis (assembly GCA_004027185.1). Taxonomy (NCBI): domain Eukaryota; kingdom Metazoa; phylum Chordata; class Mammalia; order Rodentia; family Gliridae; genus Glis; species Glis glis. The sequence continues at coordinate 47,999 of PVJS01000267.1, forward strand.
TTATAGGAGAAGGGAAACATATCAAAGGAAATTAAGAGTAATATTAACCAATTTCAATATGGTAACTTATTTGTATCTTCATTGAAACAGAAAATCAGTATGCGTGCAAGATTGAAAAATATGAACATTGAAATAAAAATTATTACTCAAGTTTTTAGTATGACACTTGTACTTTTGTTAAAATAGTTTGGTACTGTGATAGTTGGTCTGGTTTGTCAACTTGACCCACCTAACATCATGTGACTTTGGTTGTGTAACAGCAGATTGAACCGGAAGTCATGCCCTAAATATGGGTAGCAGGGTTCTGATAGGTGCAGGACTTAGATAAAAGAAGGAGAAAGACGCGTGGAGGGAGCCTCTTCCTGAAGAAAACGCATCTGCTCTCATCTGAGATTGCTGGCCTCCAACTTTGCCGTTTCCTTGAAGAGCTTCTTGATCTTCTGCTCTCGTCTGAGATCGTCAGCCTCCAGCCTTTGAACTGAAACTTCACTATCGTTTCTCTGAAGAGCTTCCTTATCTTCACATCTTAGACTGGACTGAATTGGTGGTTGCTTCAATCCTAAGGCTCCAGCTCTTAGACCGCCCAACCAGCTACTGATTCCTCTGATTCTTCACGTGTGGTCGAAATTCAGGACTACATTGTGAGCTGATCTAATAAATCCCTTTTTCATATACTCATTCTGTGAATTCTGTTGATCTAGTGAACCCTGACCAATACAGGTACCTATATTTTAGAGATACATATGAACATATTTGCTTACTTCATATGCTTACTTCAAAATAATATTCATGGTGGAGGGGGTATGAGGAAAAGAAATTGATGAAGGTATTGATAAAAAATTGATAATTATTCAAGAAGAGTTTTTGGTTCTTAGGAATCACCATGTTATTTTAGCCTTTCTACATTTTATGTTTGATATTTTCCATTAAAAAGATTAAAAACACAATAAGCTAATAAATTCAAGGGAAACAATGAGGTGCATTTTTATCATTATTCAGAACTGATTACATTATATAAAAACATGTTGGCCAACACAAGTGATAAAGACCAATTATCAACCAAAAGGTAGTTTTTCAAGGAAAATAAAATGACAGTAAAGATTGTGATATTCAGGCTGTGGGATATTAAATAGGTAGAAAATTTCTGAAATAAATATTTTCTCTCATAAAATTTTTATGCCTGATATATTTTCTCACCATCACCCCAGAATAATGAAAGCTACATATTAAAAACTCATAAATATTTTTAAATTATGATTGAATAGATCCTAAACCAACTAAAATAGAAATCTTAACAAAAATAATTTGCTAAGCCTAAAGGGGATCGGTCATAATTATAACTATACTTTCTCTATAGTATTATTGGTAATGCAGATTGGTAATACAGGACTGTTTGGACATAGAATGGAGATTCATAAATAAATATCTAAAGTGGTATTTATAAGTGGTATAAGAGGTAATGTCACCGCATTTCAGACATTCAGTGTATCATCTCTCACTATCAAAGATCAGAGGCATCAACCTCTGAGGCAAAGAAGCTCAAATTTCTCACATATACATAAGCACAGAAATTATAAGAAAGTTGGAAAAATAAAAATTCTCATTGTAGATTAAATGTACCTTTCCTGAACATTATTAAAGTTCTAAAAAATTACTGTATCTGATTTTGTGTTTTGCCTATCATTTAGTACAGTAGTTACTTCCATCCTTTCATTTACTTACTCATTGGTTCATATGCATGTATTGTCTTATGTGTCAGAGAATATTTCAGTGTTAGAAATTCAACGATCCATAAGGAACACACTTTATTTTTAATAGATTACACTGAAACAGAAAAGATTAATAAATAAGCAAATAATTAGAAAACAGTGTAGTAAATTCTGAAAATATTAATAAATAAACAAATAATTAGAAAACGGTGTAGTAAATTCTGATAGAGATACATAGTAGTTTATTATGGAAAAGGAAAAATTATCTCATTCAGTAAGTGAATTGAAAGAATGCAATGCAGGGGTTCCAGGAACAGAAATATAATGAGAAAAAGGTCTAGGATGAAAGTAAAGCAGGATGGTTAGAGAAGGAGATGTGGATAATGATATGACAATATATGATTCTATTCTCATCAGTACATATGACACAAGTAATCTTACCCAATCCAACCTACAGAACCATTGTTTAATGTTGAAAATTTAGATAAGTTCCACTAAATGGTAAAATCTCCATGAGAGGAGGACAGGTGGGCTTGCTCAGCATTATAGCCTCAGCATCTGTGGATATTAGTTTGTCCTTAAGGATTATCCTTCAGCATGGAGCCCCTGAAGTTTAAATACTTCACAATGGCTTTGGAACATTCACAGACATTTCAAGGAAGAGTCAAATAGTAGCCGCTGCAAACAAGCAGCTAAGGCTGAAGAGACTGGCTCAGAAGCCAGCCAGGCCAGGCCCTCCTCAGTAGAGGCCCGGCGTCTTTGGTAGAAACACTATCTAGGAGAAAATCACACATTTATTCAACAAAGTATCTACTCAGTGCCCACGGTATACTCACACTGCTCTAAACACTGGAAACTTAGAAACAGACATTCTCATAAGCGTGCCCACATAAACCTGCCCTCGCAGAGCATACATTCAAGTCAGGGAAGAAAGATCATTAGTAAAGCATAGAAATTTTCAGCTGTTGGTTAAGTATTTATGGGAGAAAAGGCAAAAAGAGTGATGGTGAACGATGGCCTCACCGTCCATTGAGCTGCCTTGGGTGGAGCAATTCTCCGAGCAGACAGATGATCCAAGAGTCCTTCACATCTTGAATACTGACATAAACAAGAATTAAGGGCATGAGATTAGATCTGCTGGCTCAAGGCAGCTAGTAATAGGCTCAGAGGGTTTTATTTTGGCAGGTGAAGAAGAAGGTGGGGGAGGGGTTTCATGGACCGTGGAGTACTTGCTCCTGGTGTGGAAGCAAGAGAAGCAGTCTTACCTGGAGCAGCGGCAGGCCCTGCCACGTCTTGACTGCTCATGCTGGTTGGGGAGGTTGGAGAGCTGGTTGTCTCCAGACTCTTGTCTACTTGCTTTTAGGACTCGATGTCCTGACTATCCTCCTTCCTTGAATTGTTACTACATATCTATGTACCCAAAGAAAATAATATTTTAAGAACTATTTTTAAGATATACCAATATGGACCACTCTCTTTCAGACCAATGAATAAATGAAATTAACGAAATGTTCACAGCCCGGTTATATTTTTATAACCCCAAATTCCTATTGGTCAGTTAACTTGACACATGATTCCTTCTGATTCTCTAACATCTTCTAGTAAGTTTCAAGAAAAATATAACATTCTTATTGAAAAGAGATACAGACATATGCTTTGAGCATATGAGTCTATGCTATGAGGTGTGAGTCATCTATGAAGTTAAAGATGAAACAAGGCAGGCATGGTGGTGCACACCTGTGTTCCCAGTGCTTGGGAGGCTGAGACAAAATTGGAGGTTCAAGGACAGCCTTGGCAACTTAGTGAGACTCTCAGCAACCTAGCAAGATCCTATTTCAAAATAAAAATTAAATTAAAAGTGCTGAAGCTGGGCATGGTGGTGCACTCAAGTTCGAGGACAACCTCAGCAACAAAGCAAGACTCTCAGCAACATAGCAAGACCCTGTTTCAAACCGAAAAATAAAAAATGCTCAGAGTTAGAATGCCCCTGGGTTCAATCCCCAGTACCGCAAAAAGGGGGTAGGGGCTGGCATGTAGTTTGGAGGTAGAAAGCTCCTGGGTTTTATCCCCAGTAACACACACACACACACACACACACACACACACACACACACACATACACACACACCAGCAGCAGCAGCAGCAGCAGCAGCAGCAGCAGCAGCAGCAGCAGCAGCAAAAAGTGCCTTGGCAGGTTCCCAGGGGTTCCACTATCCCAGGGAATGTTGACTTTTATATGGACACTGTAGAAAACAATTAAATAACAAATCAGAGTATGTTTCTGATCCTTCTTGACTGTTGGCCAAGTAGACAATAAAAATGGTTGGTAAAAACAAACCTCAGACTAAATGGAGTAATAAACATTCATTTCCAAAACAGCAAATGCTGAGAAACTTCTTAGGATGAGGATGGGGCAGAGTGGCACCCTGAAACTTACAGTCTGGATTGGAAGACAAGGTTTCACTGTATGGCAAATTTAAAGGCATTTCAAAACAACTATCTCAGAACTATCCCTAAAGCAATACATATTTGGTGCCAAATGAGAGGTGCAGGCAACTCACACATCAGCTTACAAAGGGCTCATCGGGACTTATCATGTTTAGGGCAGGTTTAGAAACAATTTAGAACTTTAAAGAAGGATAAATGGAAGTCGAGTGTGGTGGTGTACACCTGGAATCTCAGTACTTGGGAGGCTGAGACAGGAGGATCGCAGGTTCAAGGCCAGCCTCCGCAACTTAGTGAGACCCTGTTAAAAAAAATTAAATAGGTCCGTGGGTATAACTTGGAGGTAGAATGCCTCTGGATTTTCTTCAGTAGGAAAAAGAAGGAGCAGGAGGAGGAAGAGGAGGAGGAAGAGGAGGAGGCGGAGGAGGAGGAGGAGGAGGGGCAGGAAGAGGGGGAGGAGGAGGAAGAGGGCATTCCAAATGGGGTGAACAGCATGAGAAAAAACAGAGAAGTGAAAAGGTAGGTTTTTCAAATTTATTCTTTAAGTTGTGGTGGGAATTAGGGGGATTACAGCAAGAAGACAGTGCAATGGGTCCAAAACACTAGATTTATATGAGGATAACTACAAAATTTTTTGTGATCTTAAAAATTTGAAAAAAAAAATCCCACCCCCAAAATAAATTTCCTTTTTTCTTTTTCTTTCTTTCTTTTTTTTTTTTGCTGATTTATTTGTCTTGTCCATTGTGTTTTGTTTTTGCAACACATTCAGATCAAGCTTCAGGTGAGTAACAAGCACAATGTCTCACCACAGGCGGAAGAGACAAGACCCTTCCATTCTTTGTAACATTGAACACAGACACAGGTGAGCCCATCCTCGCAGATAGCAGTAGCAGGCCTCCTTAGAGGCCTTCTGAAGTCCGGTGCTCTCAGAGGCCTCCAAGATGCCCAGCCCTGAAGTCCCCAAGGCCATTTTCTTTCTTCCTGCACTGTGCTTGTGAATGCAAAGAGCGTGGTTCCTGTGCAGTTCTTGTCTTCACCCTCCTAAGGCAGAAGCTGGAGTCTTGAACAATTGAAAACATAAAACTTAGTCACTTTTTCAGGAAAATGAGAAAGTGTGCAGGCTGGGCTCCCACTTACTCAATAATGTTTTGCAGACTCTAAAAGCCTCTGAGGGGGAAGAAAATGAAAGGGACCTGTGCCATCGTTCACCTTCTTTGTTCAAGGGTTATGCAACAATGGGAAGCGCTCAGACAGCTTTAGATGCATTTTGTGCATATTATAATTTTGATGAATATAATGGAAATCATATTTTGAACTCTGATATTAGAAACTTTCCACTTTGGTAAGAATTATGCCTAGACAGGTAATGATTTACTAAGCAAACAGTGGTTAAACTGGTCTTCATCAAAAACAAAAACATAATATTAATATGAGTTCTTTCAACATTTTTGGGTGGTACTAGGGATTGAACTCAGGGTATTCTACATCGGAGCTACACCCCCAGTCCTTTTATTTTATTTTATTTTATTTTATTTTTTTGCGGTACCGGGGATTGAACCCAGGGGCGTTCTACCTCCGCGCTACACCCCTGGCCCTATTTTTTATACTTTATTTTGAAACCGGGTCTCACAAAGTTGCGGAGGGCCTCACTAAGTAGAGAGAAAGAGAGATACAGGGAGAGAGAGAGCGAGAGAGCGAGAGAGCTGAGGCTGGCTGCGAACCCAGATCCTCCGGTCTCTGCCTCCCAAAGTACTGGGATTACAAGCGTGGGCCACCACGCCCGGTCCCTTTTATTTTTTATTTTGAAACAGGGTCTCACTAAGTTGCTGAGGGCCTCACTAAGTTGCTGAGGCTGGTCTTGAAACTGCAATCCTGCTGTCTCAGCCTCCCAAGTACTGGGGTTATAGGTGTGAGCGACCACACCTGGCTTCTTTCAACATTTTAGGACTTTACATATATTGTCTTATTCGAAGCAATGATTCTTATAAGGGAAGGGAGCCTTAGAGAAGGTGAACTGACCACACAATGAAAGTCGAATCAGTGGTAGAGGCAGAACCCAAATCTGTGGTCTCACTCTAGATCTAGCATCCTTCCCCTGCCTTCCTGACCATTCATAGTTCTTTTTTTCTTTCTTTTCTTTTCTTTTTTATTTTTGTACTGGAGATTGAACTCAGGAGCATTCTACCCCAGACTATTTTATTTTTTATTTTGAAACAGGGTCTTGCTAAGTTGCTGAGGGCCTCGCTCAGCTCCTGAGGCTGGCTTTGAACCTGCTATCCTCCTCCTGTCTTGGACTCCCAAGTACTGAGATTACAGGCATGTGCTACCAAGCCAGCTCCATTAGTAGTTCTTACATGAATGGGAAGGTTTTAAATTCACTTCATTTTCCCTTCTCATAATTTTTGCATTCTAGTTTAATATGTGTTTTCTAAATTTAATCTCACAACTATTTTTAACAATGCAGATCTATCACAGACCTCTAAAAGCCATGGGGTAGTTTTGTTTACAGATTATAAGCAAGGTATTTTCCAAGTAGTAAAATAAATCTCTTTTCATCTACAAATGTCTCTTTGCTTTGAATGAACAAATGAAATAATGTCTTTGTACCAGGGCATTTGCTTCCCTTGTTAAGAAAGTACAGCCCACACTCTCTGCATAAAATTATTCTCTAACATAAACATTTGATAACCCAAAGCAAAGAATAGTCTCATACTGGACTATACAAAGTTAAACAAAGACATCTAAATGTCCAAAATTGTGGCCTAGTTGTCAGCGAAGGTCCTAGTGCATAGGGAAGAATCCACAGAATAGGATGAGATAGGAATCTTGATTCCACCCAGAGTCATCCGGATAGAATAGGCAGGCAGGTCTTCTTATTTTGGATTCTAACAACAAGGAGTAAAGCACAAGTTTAAGACCTGACTTTCCACTTACCAGGCCTTTTGCAATTTATTTAACATCTTTTAGTTTCCTCAACTGTAAAAACAGACACTGTAAGTATACAGGCACCAAAGATTGTTATGAACGTTAGAGGAAACACTCTCCTATTCTTACATTGCCAATTGTGTATCATCATTCCACCCCAAGAGATTGCAGTATTGAACATCCTAACATCACCCCTGCTTTGTTCAGATACAAAGTAGAATAGCACGCTAATTGGACACTGAAGAATCCTGATACATACTATCACGTTGACCCTGAATCATATCACAGCATAAAAATTTTCAAAAACAAAGGAAGTCAGCCTGGGCTTATCTGTTTTCTGTTATTCTAATCTCCAAAGAAGGCTTTGATCTCTGTGATTCAGATAGCAAACTATACCTCCTAAGGAATCACCTGGAGGCCTACCTGGCTGTCTCCCCTACTTTGTTTCTGTCTGAACTCCCCTGCCCTTTAGGACTTATCATTTCTGAGAAAGCCATTTGGTACCTCCAAGTATAAAGATCATCTCTGTGTGTCGACTTTCTGGACAAATGTCTCTAGTACTAGCTTTGGGGAAAGACAAAAGCCCCTCTTTCAATGAGAACCCAGTCATGGTCGTCAGTCCAACTTTAATAAAAATAAGACTGATTCCATGTTTTGTTTTCATTTGGCATTAGGCATCTATTTCTCAAATTGTTGAAGAACATAGAGGACTAAGGATTTCTAAATTCCTATAGTTTAGAAATTATGGGAGAGTATATAAAATGTATGTATATGAGGGTATTTTTGTTTTTGTTTTGCGGTACTGGGGATGGAACCCAGGGTCCTTCTACCTCCGAGATACACCCCCAGACCTATTTTATTTCTTATTTGGAAACAGGGTCTTGCTAAGTTACTGAGATCCTCACTACGTAGCTAAGACTGGCTTCGAACCTGCGATCTTCCTGTCTCAGCCTCCCAAGTACTGGGATTACAAGTGTGTGCCACCTCACCCAGCTGTATATGAGTTTAAAAGGAAGAATTTAGTTCCTATAAGAATTGTAAGAGCAGGTAGGCCATCAATTTTGGAACTTTTGGAAAGGCCAGGGAGAGAAAGGCTTTTTACTTAAACGAAGCTGCAAGCTGTGGTCTCGGCAACAGAAACTGTGCAGGATCCTAGCTCTGCAACTTAGGATGGAAAGGAAGAGCAGAATTAGCTGCAAGGTTGAGATTTTGGATGGCAGCCATCTTTGGGGAGTGATGACACTGGGTACAGATGCTGAGGGAGCACCCAATTCTCAGCCACAGATTCTTTGATCTTTGCTTTAACCATTTAGAGGACAAAAGTGAGGTGAGTAATAAGGAAAATCATCACCATGACAAATGGAATTAACTATAACACGTGTCCAAATTCATCCAATTTCCCCCCATTAAAATATTCTGGAGAGATTTGACTCAACGTAGTATCTTTTAAGTGGAAATAATATGACCTATAAAAAATTCCTTTAGATCACATGGAGAAGCTGCTACTCAGCCAGCAACAGTAGTCTCTTCAGAATGTGGTCTCTGATACAAGCTAGAAATCCACATTATTACAGTTTCAAAAGTACGGCATTAAACAGTTCCTTTTAAATATTGGCAGCTAAACCTATGTTTTAAAATCTATATTAATAGGGATATTACTGGTTTCAAAATGAAACACTGGGGTTGTTATAGGACTAAGAATAGTTATTTTTAACTCATGGTTCACTAATCAATTAGGATGGACATTATATATAACTTTTCTTACCCTTTTCTTTCAGATAGAATTTAACTAAATGACTTCATTGGCTTTGAAATGAACAAGAATGCATAGACGACTTAATCAAGTAATTTGAAATATACTGTATACATTACTATAAGTATACTTTAATTATACTTCAAAATAATAATATAATTTTAATAATATAATAATATAATTCAAATGTAATTTGAAACATACTTTATACATTATCATAAGTATACTTATTATATAATACAATAATTATATAATTCAAAAGTAATTTGAAATATACTTTATACTTTAAGTATAAATTACTTTGAATGATAGTATAATATCATAAGTATATTTATGGTAAAGTATAAAGAAGGCCGGGCGTGGTGGCGCACGCTTGTAATCCCAGTACTTTGGGAAGCGGAGACCGGAGGATCCGGGTTCGCGGCCAGCCTCAGCTCTCTCTCTCTCTCTCTCTCTCTCTCTCTCTCTCTACTTAGTGAAGCCCTCCGCAACTTCGTGAGACCCGGTTTCAAAATAAAGTATAAAAAATAGGGCCGGGGGTGTAGCGCGGAGGTAGAACGCCCCTGGGTTAATCCCCGGTACTGCAAAAAAAAAAAAAAGTATAAAGAAGGACAGAATTGTGGGAGTGTGAGCAGAAGAGGCAGGCAGGTTGGAAGATAACAAGAAGAGAATGGAAGGCCGGGCATGGTGGCGCACGCTTGTAATCCCAGTACTTTGGGAGGCGGAGACCGGAGGATCCGGGTTCGCTGCCAGCCTCAGCTCTCTCGCTCTCTCCCTCTCTCTCTCTCTCTCTCTCTCTCTCTCTTTACTTAGTGAGGCCCTCTGCAACTTTGTGAGACCCTGTTTCAAAATAAAGTATAAAAAAAAAGGGCTGGGGGTGTAGCATGGAAGTAGAACGCCCCTGGGTTCAATCCCCGGTACCGCCAAAAAAAAAAAAATGGAGACGGGGGACAGGTAAAAAGAGAATTGAAAAGCAGAGGAAAAATTGGAGCTAAAGAGAAACAGAGGAGGAGAAGCAATTCACCCAGAGGGAAAGCAGACAGAGAAGCTGAAGACATTTTGAGTTGATATCAATTAAAAGTTTCACTTTGCTTTATTCATGCACTCAATGGATTCAAATTATTAAAAATATATGGAATGCTTTTAGATGCCTGGTACTGTCTCTGACAGAGATACAGCAGTGAAGAAACTAGGACCATGGGTTCCTGGAGATTACACTCTAGTATGAAAACAGAAGATGAGCAGATAGAGAAATGAATACATGATGTGTCGGCTGGTCTGTTATGTAATATATAACATTCTGGAAAATCGATCAGGAATATAACTGCCCACAACTAATTTGCAATAGCAGAGTCTGTGCACAGGATGAGAGGGACACGGCTGCTTTTGCTTGAGGCTGGTCCCCTCTGCAGTCAGGCAGTGTATAACCTGTATGAGCATCAGCAACGGACTTACTCCAGAACCTCAGAGAATTGAAGAAAATGAGAAAAAAACAGGCTTTGGAAGGTCAAAATTCAGAGATGCTCCAGAGACTTAAAAAAGCAGAAACTAATAGAGACTCATCAGGTTACTGCCCTCAGGGTGAACGAACTCCAGTCACTCTCAGTCCTTGCACCCCTCCAATCAAGATAGAAACTGGGGGCAGAAGGAATGATTTCTCCGGGGTCTTGAACATGTCTCTTTGGAAAGAGAGGCCAGGAAACTTGCTGGCCAACCTCATGGAGCCTTTCATCAGTCATCTGTGATGGTGCCCAAAGATAAATCAAGTTGCTCCAAACAGAAACAGAAGAAATGGATTCTGGGAAGGCAAAATTATAAAAGCTTAAAGCTCTAGCAGAGGAGAAAATGAGCCCAGGAAGCGGTGTGTTGGAACTGGAGTCCCAACTCTGCCTTGTCTGCACAGCTCCGTGACTTTGCACAGATTATTTAACTGATCTATGCCTTAGATTCTTACTCTGTAAATGGAACAAATTCTACAATTATCTCATAAACTGTTTATTTATTTCATAAAGACACTTCAGATTAGTACCTGTTACTCTGAAATACTTGAAAAACATTATCTAATATTATTTTTTTGTGGGACAGAAGGTTCTTTTTCATAGCCTAGTGTATATTCTGTTGTTGAAAATAATTTTGCCTGTGATCATTTTATCACATGATTGGTATTAAACATAAGTCATCCCATGCAATTCAGATTCTCTTTCATACACACACACACACGCACACACACACACACACACACACACACACACACACCATCACCACCACCACCACTACACAGGCATAAGATTTTTTTTCCTATGTATGTTATTGGAAAATATTCTTATAAATGTTTTGATAAAATCACAGTGAAGATTCAAACTTGCTCCAAAGACTGAGATCACAGCAAAGGATAACTGTAGTTTTTAATAGTCTAGGAAGAGTCTGTTGCAGAGTGAGGGTGGTTAATAGCAATTACGTTATAAAATTGCTTTTTATCAACATTGGATAGAGGGAATAAACACCAGCCTAATGTAATTTCTACATGATACAAAATTGGAAGTCACTGCAAGAGTTTGAAAAGCCTAAGAGCCCATAGCAGTGAAGTCATAGTGGAGAAAATAAAAGAAAAAAGAAATAAAATGAAGTTCAACTATACAACAACAAAATAGCACGCAGAAATGAAATTAAATTGAGACAGTAGACCTAAATTATAATACTTATTACAGTGCACTTTGCAAAATTGTTTACATAATTGTCTCCACTATTCAGCTGAAAGCACCATGATATTAACTCAATTAATTAAAAAACTATTGAGTGTGGCCTGTGCAACAGGCACAGGCCAGTCAATGAGATGCATCAATGAACAATGCTTGTCCTAGCAAGTGAGTGCAGAGTCAATCAGATCTGTCTCTACACCTCCATCATCTTACATACAAATGTGGCACATAAAGATCAAAAGAGACCATCAGCCATTTACCAATGATAAATGAATAAATAGAGGAATCCTCATAATCAAATGCCTCTAAAAGGGAAGCTAGTAACAGCGCATATTTCATGGGACGGAATCTGTGCCAGCCACTGCTTTCAGGACTTGGCCTGCGTTCTCATTTAATCCTCAGATAGATGATGGGACACTGCCACTGTGTTGTAGTAGAGGAAACTGAATAGGGAAGTTAGGGAACTCTTCCAAGAGCATACACACAGTGGGCAGCAGAGCCAAGATGCACACCACAGCTGTCTGATTTAGTACTTTTAAATCCTCATTGATGTTTTTAATTTTTAGGAGATAAGTACATCTAAGAGGATTTTTAAGTCAGTGAACCTCATCCCTATTTACAAAAACACACAGGTGATTCTGTTTCACACAAGCATGATTGGAAAAGTGTTTTTTAAAAAAATAAAATTCAGCAGTCAGCATTAGTGATTTTTTTTTATGGCTAACCCTTTGTATCAACATTTGAGTTACATTATACTGAATATGATCACTGTTTCTTTATCCCAAGCTAAACTCACCTTTTTGTTTTGTTTTGTTTTGTTTTGTTTTTGTGGTACTGGGCATTGAACCCAGGGGCAGTCTATCTCTGAGCCACACCCCAGTCATATTTTTATTTTTATTTTGAAACAGGATGCTGCTAGGTTGATGAGAGTCTCACTACTTGCTGAGGTTGTCCTCGAACCTGTAATCCTCCTGTCTCAGCCTCCCAAGTACTGGGATTATAGATGTGCACCACCAGACCCAACTTAAACTCAACTTTTGAAGTCTTTATGAAACATTTATAATTAGTTTTTCAATTCAAACTCTGCAATATATGTGGTAGGTAACAAAAGAGAAAAACTTTCTTTTTTTTTACCTTTTCTATATTTCAAATTTGTAAACTAAGATTTTAAAATGTCGATTTATTTGTCCAAGGCTACACAAGGAAGCCAAAGAGACTTCAATGATCATCATCTCCACCCCAGCTTCCCAGCACATTTTCCTAATCTTGTTTGCAGCAAAAAAAAAAAAAAATCACTCATTGGAGAGAAGTTTACTCTCCCTTCCTGTGACTTGTTCACATCTATTTGTGACATGAATAGAAGCACTTCAAAGAGTTGGTGAAAGTTATCCTGAAGTGAATATGTAAGAATGTGAATACTATTTTATGAAGTACTCCATAAATGCTGAAGAGAACAAACAAGAATAGACCTCAGGAAAACAGTCCGAAATCAGTGAGCAGAGTCGCTCTTAAAATCAATATCACCAAAAGAGACAAATGGCTGAAAACCAAGTACAAATTAGAATTGCACATGCAACGTAATACAGCCCCCATATTGGCAGTGATTTTTCGGGGCTGCATATAAAGAGACATTTGACACTAAGATGAGAAAGCGATAGCCTTTTTCTACAAAGCTCTGGGGAGTCATCAAGGGTGTGATACACAGCAACAGAAATGATTGGCAAGTGGAAACATTGACTTGCAAATTAGGCTTAAGGAGCTTAATGTGTGTAGATTGGTGATGTAATAATGAAGAGTCACATGATTCTGAACAGTAAAACCATTTCTTCACAGAAAGATATTATTTAGCCTAATTTATGTGGGCTCATAAAAACAAACCAGTCAACTACTAATACTTAGGACTAAAGAAAACCAAAAAACCTCTCTCTCTCTCTCTCTCTCTATCTATCATCTATCTATCTATCTCTCTTAAAAAATAAGCCTCAGTAGCAAAGATTTTATGGATCTATTTATTCATTCAATGAACTTTCACTGGATAACTGCTAATGCTAGGTGTTGACGGTGGTAGAAAAAGATGTGTTGGCCAGCTTTTCATCATTGTGACCAAAGTGCCTGATGTGAGCATCTGAGAGGAGGAGCGACTTATCCTGCCTCACAGTTTCAGAGATTCCAGTCTGTAATTGATGGACTCCACTGCTTTGGGCCTGAGGGAGGCAGAACAATATGGCAGAAGGGCATGATGGAGGAAAGCTGCCAACCTATAGCAGCATGGAAGGAGAGAAAGAGTTAGTGTCCTTATTTTGTGATTGAGGAATTAGAAACCACCAAAATGTAACTCCATCATCTCCTGAACAGCAAGTACAAAAATCTATCCTAATTCTCTATTGTGTCTTTTATTACATTGAAGAATGAGTCCTCTTATTAACAACTAAAACTATTTTTACCCTGGATCCTATTATTTTCTGCCTTTTAGGGAACTTCTCCCTTTCCATTCTTATCTCCCTTCTACATTATTAACATCTCCTTCTCTACTAAGTTGTTTGTATTAATACAACATATTCTTGTGCCCTTAGCTTTAAAGAAAAAGAAAACTCCAGCTACCACCCACTTTCTTTCTAGCCAAACCTCAAAGGACTTAGTGTTTGATGTATGCTTTCTCTTCTTCCTTCTTTGCCATCCACTCTTTAAACACCTGCCATCGGGCACTGCACCCACCCCACCAAAACTTATATCAAATTTTATGTTATTTATCTCAAACAACCTCTATATTGCCATGGAAAGATGGACATTTTTCTCATATTATTTCACTTTTCTGTAATACTCATCACAATTAATTACCTTTGTCAGCTACTGTAACAACACCCTCTGGTGATTGATAGTCTTTCTACCTCACTGTTGCCCTATTCTGTTCTCCTTTATTGATTCCTTTTCTACATAGCTGCTAAATGCTGTTTTTAATTAGGGCTAGATCGTAAGGCCTCTCCTCTTTTTCTCTTTACATCACTTCATACCTTTGTATTCTACTTGTTAATGACTCGTAATGTCTTTAACGCAGACTTTTCTTCCTAGCTTAAGGCTAGATAGTATATCCAACTACTCCGAAACCATCTCCATTTGCATGCTATACAGGTAATCTAGTCTTAAGATGACCAAAATCAAATCCTTCATTAAATTCCACCCAAATGTTTCTTCTTCATTTCTAATAAATGGCATAATTATCCAACCAACTACTCAAGCCAGAAACTTTGGAATAATGCCTCTTTCTCTGAAAACTTAACATCTTTTGCATTTGCATTTCTTGCTGATTCTATTTCAAAAATACACCTCCAGTCTGTCCACATGCATTTTCCCCCATTGCCTCCAGCTTTGTCCAAGCTAACATCATCTATTCTTAATTGCAACAAATAGTAATATGTTCATAATTGGTTTTCCAAACTTCATGCCTATCCTACCTAATCTGTTATACACTCTGCAGTCAGATAAATATGCATGCCTTATTGTATATTCCATACTTAAAACAAAAGACAAAATTTGCATGCCTTACCTTAGCATTTTGAGTAAAATCCCAATCCTTTATCATGGCTTTCAGAATCCCACATGGTTTTCCATCACACTCTCCTACAGTCAGATATTGACACTCTCCCCCTTGTTCACAAACCTCCAAATTCATTGACCTTCATTGGTTCCTCAGGAATATTAAAGAGTTTCTTTGGTTACATCTTTGGGTGTTTCCTCTCCCTGAAAATTTTCCATTTCTTGGTCTCACTCATGTGTGTCTTATAAAATCCTACTTATCACCATTTGCAATCAATAATTATAGTAGTCAAATGTGTTATTGTTCTTTCCTTCCATTTCCTTCAATTTATTTCTTATGACTTTGCTAGATTAATCTTTCTGTAATACTACTTTTTAACCATGTGTTAAATGTATTCCTCTGTGGGCTTTTTAATATAAATCCCACCAGTTTCCAAGTATCGGTTAATAGTAATTGTTGTTGTCTATTTATTCCACTAAACTTGCATACTATGAAGACAGAATCAATACTCAATTGATTCACATACAATGTGCTCTTCAATTTATAATGGGGTTATATACCAATAAACTCATTGTCAGTTGAAAATATTGTAATTTGAAACTGCATTTAATGTACTGAAACATCTAGCTTCCTAATAGTTTCTACCGAATGAATATCACTTCCTTTAAGTTGTAGCAAAAAAAAAATTAAATCAAGCCATAATAAACTGGTAATCATCTCTACTATCAATCAGATGTGTAGCAACTGTCAATCAGAGGGACTAAATTAAAGCATAAATCACAAGTACTCTGAACCAGACTCATTTAAACATAACAAACTAGGGTAATAAATATATTTTATATATTATAGTATAATAAATTACTCAGTAGTTTTTGGAGTGAAATCTTGCTATGAAACTCTGTGGACCTTGTGATATTACAATGTGTGTGCTAGTTTTGAGGAAAGAAGAAAGCATATACCATAGGAAGAAAAAAAAACCATCTTTCACATCTGTCATGCCCACAGCCCAGTTTTCCCAGGACAGTGGGGTAGGTTGCAGACAAGCCAAAGAAAGTGCATGGAGACAGCACAGGAGACATATGGTTATTGGAGAAGCTTGTAAGAAATCAGTGACTGCTCCAAGAACAGCTCAGTGACAACAGGTGGACAGACAGCACCTCTGTCCCTCATGGTGACTTGCCAAGTGGTGCTTCATCTCCCTCACAGTGTTTTGTCCAGTGACAGCTGGCTGGATGAGTGAAACATGTTCTTTCCACAGTGCCCTCAGCTGGGCGCTTATCCACACTCAGAGAGGGGTTTTATGTGTCAGGCTGCAGAAGCAGTGACACAGGCAGCCTGGGCTTGCTTAGTCAGCTTGTATCACCAGCATCCCTAGAAGCCTCTGTTCTGGAGTACGAGCAAGAAAGAGCTTTCCACAGACAGCACCAACTTGCCCTGGTTCCCAGTGTGTAGACTTGAGAAAGCCAATGTTCTCAAGACAATATGCATCTGGACTTTGCAGCCCCGGTGTGCTCTCATTGTCCCCTTAACTTACCTGTGCTTGGGGGAACAGAAAGGAAGGCTTCAGGGACATGGTATTGTACTGCCCACCCCCCCTTTTCTTTTAGAGATGGTATAACATTATATGCCACCGATATCCAAAAAGTGCTTTTATAAGAAAATGATACCTAAACAAATGTGCTTCTCACTATTGTCTAATCCATAGATTCCCAAACTGATCTGCTTACCGCCCCATTTCAGAAAAAAAAAATTACTCAGTACCCTGCTGGATGCTTTAATTGCACCCTTATTTTATTCAATGCCCACCAATTGCTCCCAAAGCAACTATGGCCCCCCTGGATGGTTCCAGAGTCCCCCCCCATAAGCAGTATCACCAACTTTGAGAATCTATGGCTTTAATTCAAAAGTTAACACCTTGAAAAGCTGATGAATTTATTTAAAGAATAAGATGTGGAATTTTCATACTTCAGCTGAAATGCAACAGTCATTGTTTTCATCTCTATTTTGATTGTTTTGATACAGAGTTTTTATGTAAGTGAATACAAGGAAAATAAAATAATTTAAAACATTTGACACATATATAATGAAGTTGCCCTAAAGTGACTCCATCAGTTTTAGGGCCCATCATATTAATTTGCAACAAAAGAAGGGCTTCTGAAATAATGATGCAAAAGAAATAGCAAAAATGGCTCCAGGAACAGATTCTCAAAAAATATGAAGATTTATTATGTTAAAGCTGTCATTATATATTGCCCAGAAAAACACAAGTTACAAAGAAGAGGGTAAGATCTTTCAGAACAGTATTGGCAAATGAAATACATTGAACAATTTTATCAGAAAAATACACTTAAATTGCAGGCATTTTAGAGTTATTTTTCTTTAAAAAACTTTTCCTAAATAATTAAAAATTTAGTGGACTGGGGGTGCAGCAGCTTAGTGGGAAAGCACTTGCCTAGCATCCATGGGGCCCTGGGTTCAATCCCCATCCCTGCAAAAAAAAAAAAATGTAATACAAAAACAGATAACTCTACACATTTTACCTAGATTAATGATTTTTTTATTATTTTTCTGCCTTTGTGTGTGTGTGTCTTATACTGGGGATTGAACCCAAAGTCATTATACCTCTATGCTACACCCCCTCCCAGACCTATTTTTATTTTGAAACAAGGTCTCACGAGGTTGATGAGAGTCTCACCATTTGCTGAGGTTATTCTCGAACCTGTGATCCTCCTATCTCAGCCTCCCAAGAATTGGTATTACTGGCATGTGCCACCACGCCCACATAACATTTTGCTACATCTTAACATTCACTCTATCTATAACTATTGTAAAGGTTTGGGTTTGGAATGTCCCCTTAGTCCTCACAGAACAAGGTAGCAATGTTGGAAGAGGGGCTTGGTTGCTAAGGCGGGGTGCTTGGGGTTGTGGCCTTGGGATTATATAAAGTCCTCTCCTCCTCTGCTATCTCTCTTGCTTCTAGCCTCAGGATGTGAAAGTGTGCTCTCTCTCTCACTTCTCGCTCTTGCTCTCCACTTCCTACTGCCATGCCCTGAGCTTCAACTCCTGACTTCATATGGACTGAACCCGATATCTCCAAAAAACTGTGAGCAAATAAATCTTCCTTCCTCTAAGTCATGTGGTCAGTCATTTTGGATTATAACAGTGAGAATGTTTACCCAGACAATTATATAATTAATTTTCTAGACCATTTAAGTATAGGCTGCATACAATGCTACTTTATCATTTAATATTTCAGGAAGTTTTCCTAAGAGAAGAATAAGGATTTTTCAGTATGAAAGTGGACTAAGACTATAGGATCCTGGTTATATCTGTAAATTCTGAACATAATAGAAAACCAGCTACTCAAGGACTCTGAAAAATCAAACCATGACACATAGATACACTCAGACAAGTCAAAATCATTGATTATCATCAGCACATTTTATGATTTTTCCCCTGTATTTATTTCTCAATATTTATCCAAAGACAACTCAGTAGGTCAAGTTATAGAGCTATGCAGTGTACAAAAAGCAAAACTAATAGAAATCTTCTCTTTCTCATCACAGGGCAAATCTTTTTTTAAACCAAGAGTGGAGGTGGAATAATGGGTATACAAAAATCTAAAGTCAAGCTTGTGTCTTTGGCCAGATGAACCAGGAAGGGTCACTTATCCAAAGTGTATGCTGTGGAATTCCCAGTGCTTTTTCTCTTTTCTCCCATGGCAGTCCCCTGAGAGTAATCCCCAGTCAGATCTAAAAACTCATCTGGTTCAAAAAACTATGAAAGACACCTATATTTCTGGCCTAGGGAACTGGGAAAGAGAGCCCTTGGTAGCTACTGATTATAGACAAAGTCTTCCTGAGGATGGAACTGAGGAAGGATCTCTGTGTTATGTTTTTGAACCAAGACAAGCACTGGATTCACCCACAGCCTGGGTATGTGGAGAGCAGGTCCACGGAAACACAGCAAAGGCTTTGACAACCACTGCCAACTCCTGGAAACCCACATGTGGCACGGCTAGACCCTAATACTTTAACAAAGGCCCGAAAACTCAATTGACACTGGAATCACTGCTGGCAGAAGGAAAGGAAGGAGTGGCAGCCAAACCTAACCAGGTCGATTGGCTATAAAACAAGCACAGCGACATCAAAGTGACTTTCTCCAGAGGATTTTAACAGGATCCACATTCTCATAAGAATTCTCTTCTATGTGTCCAGGATACAACCCCAAATTACTTGATTTTAAAAGACCCAGTGAAGCCGGGCGTGGTGGCGCACGCTTGTAATCCCAGTACTTGGGAGGCTGAGACAGGAGGATCCGGGTTCGTGGCCAGCCTCAGCTACTTAGTGAGGCCCTCCACAACTTAGTGAGACCCTGTTTCAAAATAAAGATTAAAAAATAGGACTGGGGGTGTAGCTCAGAGGTAGAATGCCCCTGGGTTCAATCCCAGTACCGCAAAAAAATAAAAAAATAAAAAAAAAGACCCAGGGGAATATGGCTATGAATATAACAGTTCTCAAGGGAAAAGATAATCAACAGTTTATAACCCTGAGATGATTCACAGGTGGGAATTATCACACAAAGATTTTAAAGCAGCAACTATAGCCATGAGGCAAAACGTACACACTAGACCCACTTAACATAAGTGGAGATAGTTGTTCTCAGCAGACAGATAGAAAGTCTAAAAATAATTAATTAGAAATCATAGAAATAAAAATATATTATCTGAAGTAGAAAATTCACTACATAGGTTCAATAGCAGAATGGCTATGACAGAGGAAAAAGTCAGAGATTTTGAAGATAGATCAATAAAAATTATCTAATTTGAGAAACAGAAAGATGAAGTACTTTTTTATTTTAAACAATCAAAGCTTCAGAAATTTGTGGGACAATGTCAAAAGACTTTCTACTTATTTCATTAGACACTAAAAAGGGGAGGAGGAAGATGTTGGAGCAGAAAAAAAACTTTTTTGAAAAAGCAATTTCTGAAAACCTTCTACATTTAGTGAAAGATATTAAAGATAATAGACATTTGAGAAGCTCATCAAGCCAAAATTGATAAAAATATATCCAGGTATATTATAATTAAACTGCTTAAAATAAAAACTAAAGAAAAAAACCTCAATCCATTACATATAAAGGAAAATGGGACATGAATGGGTCAACCATGGAGAGTAGAAGACTAGAAAAAAACCTCAAAATGCTAAAAGAACAGAAACTGGCAGCTCAGAATTTTATCCAGCAAAATATTTTCCAGTAATAATGGTGAAATAAAGATATTTTAAAATTAAGAAAAAGTAAGAACTTATTTCCAGCATTCCTGCTCCTAAAAACATGCTAAGAAGTTTTTCAGGCTGCAGGAAAACGAAACCAGAAGCGAGCTTTGCATTTCAGGAAAAAGGAGGAGAAACAAGCGCAGTAAATACTTTCATAAATATGAAAGACTTATTTGTTTTATGTTCTTTAAACTATTAATGAAGAACAAATTGGAAAGTTATATCATTTTGCATGGTTTTCTATGCTGGTAGATACACATCTAGAACTATAACAGGAAGAGGATAGTAAAGAAAGTTTAAAAAAATATTCTTTTCATCACCACAGTATGATTACAAACTCAGAAAATTTAACATTAATAAAATACCTTTAACTTGTAATCCATATTTCAATTTCACTAATAATCACAATAATATTTTATGGCACTTCTCCCTATAGCACAAGATCTAGTTAAGGATTGCGTGTTTCCTTTAGTTATGTTTTTTCTTAATCTCCTATAATCTAGAAGAATTCCTTTGCCTTTCCTTGTATTTCAGAACGTTAATAGTTTTAAGAATACTGATAAATTATATTTTTTTACCCCAAACCATTTATTTTAACTGAAAATGAAGCAATAGTGCATAAGAATTTGATAACATTTTTTTCATGGTACCAATGCTTTTCCTATGACTGCTTATTTCTATATATATTTTTTAAAAGTACATACATACATACATACTTTTATTGGTGCAATGTAATTATACATCATAGTGAGATTCAAAGTGATACAAACATACATGCACGCATCACTTGGTGTGTTTCCCTTCAAATCCCATCCCACTCCCTCCTTCTCCATCCCCATACATGGTAGTTAGATTGGTATTGATACCTTCCTATTTGAACATAGCATTATTTGAACTGTTTCCTTCCTTAATCCTCCTTTTTCCCCTCATCATCTCCCTCCCCTAATCCCCTTCCACTGTTCTACTGGTCTCTCTCTTTTCTTTCCCACTTTCTCTCTAGTTTCCACATATGAGAGAAAACATATGAACTTTGACTTTCTGAAACTGGCTGATCTCACTTAGCATAATACTCTACAGCTATACCATTCTTCATTGTCTTTCCAAAAGAATAAAAGTCAGGATACTATAGGGGTCAATTATTTTATAGTCTTTCTCGGTTTGTTTTTGTCTGATGTCTCTTTATACTTAAACTCAAGTTATACATTCCCATCTGTTGGAATGCTATATAAATGATATGGTGACCTTTAGAGGATATCCCATTTAGAGGCACACAATGTCTGTCTGTCCTTTATTGGTGATACTAATTTTGATCACAAGGTCAGAATGTTTCCCATTTTCTCTACTGAACAACTATTTTGCTTTGCAATTAATAAACAATATATAGGCAGACATTTTGAAATTATGCAGATATTTTTATTTCCACCAAACTTTGTCCCTAGATTTAATATCCATTAGTGATTCTTAAATTCTTTGGAATGATAAATTGTAAAAATAATAATTTCCAACTCTACTATTCCTACTCTACCATGTAGATTTCTCAATCAGCATTCTATTGTAAGAAATAGACATTTATCTCATTTATCTAGTTATCTTCTATTTTACTCAAAAAATTATAACTTGTTACTGAACTTCCTTTATTTGATGTTCAATGCGAATTAAATTTGTTCAGCAGAAGTCCCTTCAGTCTTTCTTGTGGATCCCTGTCACTTTTTAACAGTTCTTACGTTATGACATAACAAGAAATCCTAGGCTTAACGTGGAACTTCTCAGACTAGGCCTGAAATTACCCATTTCTGCAAGGATCTCTAGTTACTTACAGTGTGAATAATACTTATAAATCAAAATTTTTGTGCTATGTAGACCCCTTGCTACCAGGACATTATGTTTTTACACTGGACATAGAAAAAGATATATGTATAGGATTTTGGTTTCATTTCATTTTGTTTGTTGTTGTTGTTGTTTTTTTTAATTTCCCTAACTTGAGTTGATTTAGGCAAAATGTTGTTGTCCAATAATTACTTCAATTGTTTCCCTTACCCATTCACTGTGGTTATTTTATTCATTTACAATAATAATTCAGTTATTTTTCCTTTGTTTGCATTGCATTTTAGAATTATTTCTATCTTTGTTGTTTTAATTTTGAAAGGTTACACTATTGAACAGCACTCACTTGAACATTTAAGTCATTTTTAATATTTTATGATTATAAGTACTTTTTTTGTTTGTGTGGTACTAGGGATTGCTCCTGTGTGTGCGGTACTAGGGACATTCTACCTCTGAGCTACATCCCCAGCCCTGTTTTATATTTTATTTTGAAACAGGGTTTCGCTAGATTATTGAGGCTGGTCACAAACCTGCAATCCTCCTTTCTCAGCCTTCCAAGTACTGGGATTACAGGCATGCACCACTACATCCGACTTATAAAACTTTTTAATGAATAAGTTTCCTCAAAGTTATTCATTAAAATGTTTTTATTTGTGGAGTTATCTCTTCAGTTAATTCCCACAATAAATATTTATGAATCAATAGGAATATTTACTCTCTGTGATATATGTTGCAAATACTTTCTTCCAGTTTATCACTTGCCTTTTGATTTTGCTTATGATGTACTTTTATCCATGCAAATTTTATTAATATAAATTATTTATTATGAATATTTATATAAGCACTTATATAAATATTTATATATATTTATGTATATGTGAATATATAAAATATTCATAAATATAAATATTTATAAAGTCCAAAACAATAATCTTTTTTTATTGTATATTAATTTTGATAGTTAAAACACCCTTCTCCTCTCTATAGTCTTATTATAAAGGAATTCACTAAAGTTTTCTTCTAGTTTTTGGGCAGTTTTGTATTTCATAATTAGAACTCTGATTCATTTAGAGTTCATTCAGTGTATATTTTGAAGATACGGTCTAATTATATTTTTCAAGATGTTAATCCATTTGTCCCAACACCATTTACTTAAAGACCCAGTGACATGAGCTATTCTTTTATCATATATTTTATTTAAATATCTATTTTGGTCTATTTCCAGACATTTTCATTCATGTACCAGTCGAGCATGTTCTAATTATAAAGCTGTATATTATGTTTAACATATAACACAGCTACTACTCACAGCTCTTCTTTCCCAGTGATGTCCTAGCTATTTTTCTAGCTTTCTTGAGGTATAATTGACAATTAAAAATTATATGCATTTAAGTTAAACTACTTGGTGATTTGGTTTATGCATACATTATGAAGTAATCACTATCATTAAGCAAATTAACATATCCATAACCCCACATAGTTACTATCTTCTTGTGTGACTGCGTGTGTTTGTGCACATAGAGAACACTTCAATATGGCATGTTAACTGAGAGTGCTGTATGATAGATCTACAGAAATTGCTTCTCTTGCATAACATAAACTTTGTACTCCTTGACCACCATCTCTTCTTTTCCTCTTCTCCCAACCCAGGAAAATGACATTCTTTTCTCTGGTTTTATTAGGCCGACTATTTTATATTGCACATGTAAATGTGAAGAAGCAACACTCCCAAGCTCTTCTCATGAAGTTAGTCTCACTCTGACACCAAGGTCACACGACACTTCCACGAGGAACAAATTATAGACCCAAATCCCTAATGAACATAGATGTCGACATTCTCAATAAAATACTAACAAACAATCCAACAACACATTAAAGGTCATATACCTTTGGTATCACAAATATGTAGAAACTAAACAGTATACTTATGTGTAGCCATAAGGTCAAAGAGGAAGTAACCATATGTCATATTGAGAAGTATTTTTATGTGTTTATTTTCCCTTACCAACTCAACTAGTTCTAGAGAAAACTCTAGGTGTATTACACTATTTTATTGGTGTCACATTAAATGTATAAACTAACATAGGGAGACTTCATATTTTTACTCTATTTTAATGTATTAAAATGTATTATTGTGAAATTATAGAGTATTCTATATTTTTCATTTGTTCAAACATTTTATTTTAAATTTATTCCTAAATAATTTATTATATCATTTGTTATCACCATAAAGCTTTCCATTTGTTTGCTCATCTACAAACATGGCTTTTTGCAACCTTGACAGTTTTAAGGAGTACTAACTAGGAATTTTGTAGGATGCTCCCTAAAGGAATCTAATTTTTTTAAAATGTTTATATTGGCTGGAGTTGGGGGGGGTGTGCCTGTAATACCAGTATTTGAAAGGTTGAGATAGGAGGATTGCAGGTTTGAGGCTAGCCTTGAAAACTTAGACTGTGTTTCAAATTTAAAAAAAAAATTAGGCTGGGAGTGTAGCTCAGGGGTAAAATGTTCTTGGGTCCAATCTCCAGTACCCGCCAAAAAAGTTTATATTGAGTTTTGAATCTTTGGAAGAAGGGGAATCATAGAAATAAAGGGTCATTTTTATCATCTCACACCATATCATATCAATATAAATTGTTGTTGATCTTAGCCTCTATCACCTGGCTGTACTAGTACTGGTGATGTTTATCCAATGTAAGTTATTAAGTTATCCCCAATTTCCCTATAGTGCTCTTCCACAATCACTTCAGGGGTGGGGATTTATGCCCCCTATCCTAAGAGGTTGAGTATCAACATAAATTATTTAGAATTATTTTGAATGAGAGATTTATCTAATCTCCCTTACTTATTTATCTATTCAATCATTTATGCATATGTGTATGGATTCATGAATATTTAATTTATACTTTGGATTATAATGCAATACCATTTTACCTTGTTACTCAAACTGTTCCAGCTTTAACTTTGAGAACTATTTTCATTGGCTGGAGTGTACCTTTGATCTACCCTACAGTGTGTGGGTATGCCACGTACATTAGCAGTATACCATACATGGATGGGTGGGTATATTAAAGGCACACTTTCTGGCACTACAAGATACTCAAGGATCATCTTGCATATTTCCTTTCCAGGTCTTAGAATCAGTAATTTTTTTCCAGGGAGCCCTGATTCCTTTAATTAAAGAATGGAATTAGAAACCAAGATATGTCCCACAGAAACATACTGCTTTGGGATTATCATTGCTTCTAGCTTTCTCAGCTGACAAAGTTAGGAAATACATATGAATATGATTTAATTTTGAAAGAAATTTCTGGAGGGAAAAATAGTACATTGAGTTGATTTCTTGGAAGAATTGCATGAGATTGCAAGGTATTATATTTTTTCACCAAAAATGTACCTTGGTGAATCAGCATTTTCATAATGTTGTTCAACCAAAAAAATACAAAATATAACTATATACTGAAACTAGTAAAATTCTGAAATTTACTAGTCCATGAATTTTAAAATGATTGGTCTCATTAAATAAAGCTAGCAATTCTCCTGAACTTGAATTTAAAAAGTAAATGAATATAAATAAAATTTCACTTGTATCTTTTCATAAAATACAGTTTTGCATAAGATTCTATTTGACCATAGATATAAAAATAAATTATTTGAAAACATACATATGAATAGTAAATATCCAAATTATTTTAGACTTTTGACAGATATATTTGAACATTTTGCTTATGTCTTTTCTTTCCCAGGAGAATACTGATTATACAATCTGTAGTTATTAATTGTAAAATATTTCATTTGGTTAGAGGCACAGAATGTCAGAATGTGATTTAAACTATTTCCTTAATTTTTGTATGGTTTGTTATGTGGAACTAAACCAGAAACCTGTGAAAAGTGAAACATATTTCTAGTTTTTTTTTTTCTGGTCATGTCACTCAATTTGAAGTTTGAGTCTCCAATCTATAGATTGTATAGAATTGTCTCAGAGGGAAACATTTTTTAAATGTGTTTCATAATAGGAAATAAATATTAGCAAAACAAACTCATTTTTCTCTTCTATGTTAAACTTACACAAAGTTGATTTTTTATAAATAATAATATTTATCACTCTCTAAAACATCCTCACGTAACTCAATAAGAAGAGACCGCTTTTTCTTAACATCCTCTGGATGTCTAGCAGACTCAAGTTACAGCTACGTAAAGTATGAATCCTTAGAAACACTTTATCCCATGAAGGTATGCAATATTTGGGTCCCCCAATTTACCAGATCCTTAAATGACGGCACATGGAGATCTTAAGAAATTTTTAAAGCAAATAAATTGCAGTCTCAAATTTCAGATTATTTCTTAGTCTTTGGGGAAATCCAAAAGTAAGAAAAACCAGTACAGAGGCCAGAGCAAGGAGAAATAAGACATGGTACATTACAGGCCCTGGTGCTGTCAGTAAAATTTCCCCTCCAGTGGAGACAAGAGATAGATTCCTTGGCTCTTCATCGTGGTGCCTCACACATACTCCTTTCCTCACCAGCCCCAGCCCCACAGAAAAAAGATGGGGAGAAGCAAAGATTACTTGTCTGTTGTCCCTCATACCTGTTGGTCTTTCTCTTTCTCTACTTCTTGTCCCTAGGAAATTAAGAGGAAATGGGGAGGGGCTCCTCTTTTTCCTGGAAAAGCAGACAATTCTTTCAGAGTGCTGCTTTGAAAACAGAAAGCTACTCGAATGCATTTCTGCTTTCTAAGCAGTACTCGCAAAATGAAATGCAGAGGGAGGTGAGATATTTTCAGACTCTTCCTTAACGTGGCCAGGTTCCCAAAGGATCTGACTCACCTGAACCCAGCCAGCATGCTTTCTGTGATTAAGGACATCCAGAGCCACACTTATTAAAGAAATATTTTTCCTCCTTTGCCATCATCCTTGCCAAATATTTTCCTCCTTTGCATTCAGGTAAGTGGCTGGGAGTTTCTTGTTACCAAAGTTTGTATTTTAGGGATGTCACACTTTTCCATTTGTTTTTTTTTTTCTTTCGTTTTGGTTTGTTTTTTGTGGTACTGGGGATTGAACCCAGGGACATCCTACCTCTAACAGTTACCTCTTTAAACTGTCTTCAACACAACATATTCAGTCTTCTGATTATGTTATTAAAATGTTTATTTTCATTGTGTGAAGATGTGTATTTACAAATAATGCCTAATAGGAAAATGGCCCACAGAGCTTCTTCATGGAATGGTTTTCACATGAATTTATTTCCTGAGGACATGCATCATGATTAGCAAGCTGTCACAACCCTTCTTTTCCCCCTCCTATCTCCAACTCCAGTTCAGGCCATTGGTACTTTCTAGAATTCTCTTCTCTCTTCTCCCTCTTGTTTTCTCTCTATCCCCTTTATTATCCTCTTTTAAAGGAAGCAAAATCACTTCTGACCTGGTGGCCAGGTGTGACCCTACTGATACTAAACCAGATCTTTTTTGTCTTATTTAGGAGGATGTGAAGTGTAAAGAATGAGTTACT
The DNA here is from genome assembly GCA_004027185.1 of Glis glis. Classification (NCBI taxonomy): domain Eukaryota; kingdom Metazoa; phylum Chordata; class Mammalia; order Rodentia; family Gliridae; genus Glis; species Glis glis. Next base: position 75,671 of record PVJS01000267.1, read on the forward strand.
ATTTTGCCAAAGCATATATATTATGCATTTATTAGTAACCAGAAATTTCTCAGATTAGATTTTAAAATGTAACTTGCATTTAATGGCAGTTAAATGTAACTTGCATTACTTGCAAGTAATGCAGCTGAAATTAAATAACATAGGGCTGATAAAAATCAAATCAAGTGGAATTAATTATATTGCACAAATACTAACTAAAAGTTAATTGCATTGAAAAAATATAATTCAAAGGAAAAATTATTATCAGGAACTCAGAGAGACAGAGCATATTAATAAAAAGAAATAAACAAGATATAAAATATTCATTATACATTTATTAGACCACAAAGGAAATCTCAACATTCAAAAAAAATCAGTGTCATAGAGTTCATGTTCACTGACCACAATTCAGTGAAATTAGAACTCAAAATAAAATGTTGGCTGAAATATAATATTTAGAAGCTTAAAAATCCTGTTTTAAATAAGGCATAAGCTGTACTAGAAATAGATAAGAAAGTACATAATAATTAAACCTGAAATAAAGTGAAAGTATATCAAAACTCTTGAATATAACAAAATTATGTAAGTAAAAAATATAAGTACTAAAATGCATTTGATGATTTTTTTTTTTTTTTTTTGCGGTACCAGGGATTGAACCAAGGGGCGTTCTACCTCCGAGCTACACCCCCGGCGCTATTTTTTATCCTTTATTTTGAAACGGTCTCACAAAGTTGCGGAGGGCCTCACTAAGTAGCTGAGGCTGGCCGCGAATCTGGATCCTCCGGTCTCAGCCTACCAAATACTGGGATTACAAGCGTGCGCCACCACACCCAGCTTGATGAATTTTTTAATTTTAGGAATTAAGCATAAAATAAGCAATGAGATATACCCATGTTTATGAATTAAGAAAGTAATTATGATGAACAATGGTAATTAATATAAATATATAATATATAAATATTATATTATATTACTATAACTATAACATATAAATAGTATATAGTATAACTATAAATATATAGTATATAAGTATAACATAACATATAAATAAGGAAAATCAATATAGTTGATAAAAATAGGGTGGGGAAACCTATACTATAAAACCATTTGGCAAATATGGTTGAGAAGAGTCAATGCATCCAGCTTTGCAGCGCCTATGCTGTAAGGGAAGAAGAATAAAACAAGTAGTGCAGAGCCCCCTTGTATAACTGCACCTACTCTTGACTCAAACCACCGCCTCTGTCCTTAGCAGGGATGGGGTGAAGCAGAACAGTAGTAATTGCCTTTGTTTCTAATCAGTTTTGTCTGAAGTTCATTGGACATTATTTTACAAATAATTGAATTGATATATGCTTGCCTTTAAAATTCTTTCCACCCGTATGTCAGAAGTTGAGACTGGCATGGAAACTCTGGTGCAGTAAATTTCTCCTGTCTACTAGTCCTCTACTCCAATAGCTGATATTGAGAGAGTCCCAGAAGCGTTCCACTCCCTGTCTTCCATAAGGACAGTCAGGTTATGCTTTAGTGCATGCTTCTCCAACTGTGGTTTGCAGACTGGTGCCATCCATGAAACTGTTGTTACCGATCTGTAACAAGGCAAGTACAGAAATGGAGAGGATGCTGAAAGACAGTTCGCGTAATCACAGAGTGTGTTTAGCTTTGCAAAAACTAAGAATAAAACAACAATGGCCTTGCATTGGTATAGCCTCTTTTTCTATTTTATTTATTCTATTAATTCATTTTTATTATCTTATCAAACTATTAGTCTACAACAGAATGCAAAAACAGCAACAACAAGAAAAAAACTGGTCCCTCACCAGACACAGCTGAGAAGCACTGTGTCAGTATGGTCAATGACTTTTCTAGCATTATTTCTCTCTACCTTTATGAATTTATTGGGAACAGCTGACTAGCAGCTTCTAGGTGAAACAGCGATTCTGAATCCAAACACTTGTGACATCATGCCGGTTGGTTGGGTGCTTTGAGCTCCCTCTTCCGTTCTCAGTGATATGTTTTCACAGCCTACATAAAACATGCAAGGAAGCCATCATGCTTCAAGTTGGGCACGTAGAGTGCAAGAATGAGCCAGGTAGGTGTGGTCTCGCCGTCCATGCTCAGTCGCTCCCCTGCTTGGGCCTGAGGTGAGATAGAATATCATGGTGAGGAGTGTGGTGGGGTAAAGCTGCTTAGCTCATGGCAGCCAGGAAGCAGAGAGAGAGAGAGACAGGAAGGGTCAGGGACAAGACATAGTCACCAAGAGCGTGCCTGCAGTGATCTACTTCCTCCAACCATGCCCCACTGCCTACTGTTTCTACCACCTCCCAGTGGTCCATTCCAAGTATTAATCCATCACATTAATTAATCCACCAATGAAATCAGAGCCTCATTATCCAGTCACTTTCCAAAAGTCCCACCTCTGATTTTTGCTGCACTGTTTTCAACACATGAACTTTTGAGGAAAATCCCAGATTAAAACCAAAACTATGGTAAAAAGAGCAATCACAAAATCCTCATTTTTTTCCTTTAAATTGCAGAGCAAAAATTGTTTTGGTTCCTCATCATTGTCAGTTTTTATTCCGTGGGAAGATCTTCTCCTTAGGAAGAGTATGGGCTAAGAATATGCCAGGAATTCCTTTTTAGCTCTCAAGAAAGCTTTGTTCTTTTGTGACTACTGAAGGCCCTCTTAGCAAAGAAAATAAAGTCGATGACTAAGTGCAAAACATTCATTAAAGTGTCCTCCAAACATATTCTGGGTGAAAAAATGATTTGGCTACAGAGAATGATTGGTATGTCAAGAAATTCATTTCAGGCCACAATTTTGTTATTAGAACAAGCTTCAGTTGTCTACACATTGGTTTTGTTCAGAAGATGTAATGCAAGATAAATAGAAAAGAGAACTTCCAATGCTGTTATCTGCCATGCAGTACTTCTATTGTGAGTACAGATAATAACAGTTCTAATATTTTTTTCATTTCCTTGGGTGCCAAATCTCCCTCTCACTGCACAGGATGCCCTTTGCAATGTGGCTGCTGCTCCAGCAGCTCAAGAGACCTGAACAAATAATCAAGTCATTTGTCTCTTGGGAGGAGGAAATATACTCTTATCTTCAAACTCGGTCTCTTGCATGTCTTGCAAGGAACAGCTGAAGTGTTTCTCATAGTCCAGGATAACTCAGAAATGAAAGTCACTTAAAATAGAAGCACCTTACACCATCACCAATTCCCTAGATAGGTGACCATGTAAAAATGAAGGAGGCAGAGGAAAAGGACAAGGCTGGGGGGGGGGGAGGAAAGATGGGGGTAGCTAAGTTCATGCATGAGCAGCAGCAAACCAGGGTCCCTACATGGAGAGGGTGAGTGAGCCTGGACCTGGATTTCCTATGATGCTCCTGCAGCCCCACAAGAGAAACTTCAGGTCTGGATTCAGATTACTGTTTTACAGGCAACACTTGAATTTAAGTAGGTTAAGTGTTTCTTGTTCTCATTACATAATTGACAGGCATCATTTTAAAATATGATCCAGTATTTGAAATATATAATGTCCATGACAGAGGAGACCGTCTCAATGGCCACATGATATGATAAAAAGTTTCCCAAGTCAAAGGTGAGACGAGCAGAATGTTATACTTTTTCTTGAATATCTCAGGTTTCTCAACTACAAAGTAGGGATAGCAATTGCCCCTTACAGGTGTTATAAAGAGACAGGAGTAGATAGAAGGAAATGAACTTTGAAAAACATGAAGCGTTACACAAGTCACTGATTTTCAGATTTTACCATGCATCATGATTTGTTAAAACATAGGTTGCTGGCCCCATTTCCAGAGTTTCTGACTCACCAGGCGTAGGGTAGGGCCAAATAATTTTCATTTGTATGGTACCAGTTGGCACTGATTCTACAGCTGTCTATAGCACAAGTTGTGAAGAGCTGATATGAAATAACTGTTTTCAAACTACACTCAACAAAGCCTGAGGGCCCCAGGGGCCTATATGGAACATCTGTCATGATAAAGGGAAGCCAAGAAATTTCCCTGCCTAGGGATGGAATCTCCCAGTTCAGGGCACAAACTCACCTCACCCCCATCCATTTCTACATCAGTCACAGCAGCTAAGCATGTTTTATTTTTATACCTTTGCTAAATTGGGGTTAGGGGTAACTAACCCCAATTTTATTTGAAAGGAAGATTAAATTCACCAGCTTTTCATTCATCTATCAAAATGGTAAAGTTCTGAAGTGTATGTCTTCCATAACTTATCAAAAGTTAATTGGAGTTTATTAATTTTCTGAGTAATTTGATCAGATGGAAAACCTAAACTGACAACAAAATTGAAAATTTCAAGGGTCTGCATTAGTCATCTTTATTTTTCTAAATATCTAAAAAATTCCAAATCATGTTAAATAGGAATGTTGAGGCACTTACAGATTTAAGTCTGAAAGAACCTACAAGGAGAAAAAAATCTTAGCTCTATCACATCATTTAACATTGAAAAATAAGCTTAGGTATAAAATTTTAAATATATTTTGTCCTTTTCAGTTATTTTTCCAGGTTATTAGGATAATAAAATGAGTTTAAATTAGGCTACTGAAGGGATTATGTAAATCAAGCTTATGATCAATTTTTAATTATTATAGTTCATGGAGAAAAAAGTGAACATTAAATAGTCAAATTCCTTCCTCCAAACCCCACCAGTAACTAAAATATGTGAATATTTACTTAGGCTGAAAAATGTATGGTGGGATTTTTTTAGCAGATATTTAATTACCAGTTTTAATTTGTTTATTAATAGGAGAATTTAAAAGTGGAGTGAGATTGCACCTACATTATAGTTTCTAATATTATTTTATGTGGAAAGAAAACAGATGTCCTTACCAAAATGGCTATTTCCATATTCAGGGAAAGAAATGCACAAGATGAGCTTGGGATATCTCATTTCACTGGTAAAAAAAGAAAGTTTTCTAATGACTAATGGAGTCATAACATACAATGTAGGAGCCAGCTGGAAGGGACTTCCACTAGCAAGGCTGAAGCTTGATTTGGTCACTGCAGGATTCTTAGATACAATTGATTAACACACATCGTATATACAACTATTATAGTTGTAACAATAAAAATACTTCACTGACCAATTTTGTTGGCTACCAGCATACCAACTCATTGAATGAAAATTGAAAAGTAAGGGAAATGAACTCAAAGTTATCATTTAATTTGTAAGTTATATTTCAGAATACTCAAGAGTAAATGAAGAGAAATTATTCTTCATAGAAAAAGATCAACTTGCCGGGCGTGGTGGCGCACGCTTGTAATCCCAGTACTTTGGGAGGTGGAGACCGGAGGATCTGGGTTCGCAGCCAGCCTCAGCTCTCTCTCTCTCTCTCTCTCCCCCTGTCTCCCTGTCTCTCTCTCTCTCTCTCTCTCTCTCTCTCTGTCTCTCCCTAGTGAGACCCTCCGCAACTTCATGAGACCCGGTTTCAAAATAAAGCATAAAACAAATAGGGCCGGGGGTGTAGCGCGGAGGTAGAACGCCCCTGGGTTCAATCCCCGGTACCGCAAAAAAAAAAAAAAAAAAAGATCAGCTTAAAAAATATTTAGCAATTTTCAGGAAGAATGATAAAATTAGAAAATCCCCCAAAAGTGAACCAATGAGTCTACAAAAGAATGATTAAATGGATTCTAAAGTAATTAAAATGAAATGTTTATGAGCAACTTTATAATGGAAAATCAGGTTGCCTTCACCTGTATTTGCTGATGAACTTCAGCAATCGTTAGAAAAGGAACAACTAGACACTCTGTTACAAGATGTTCTTCAAAAAGAAGTTGAAACCATCAATCTAAGAAATAGTCTTTCTAAATAATATGTCTGAATCTAATCACACCTTCGCATCTAACAACAAGGCTACAAAAAAATGAAAGACAAATTAATTACACCGAAGGAAGTGATCAGCCAAACATGAAAATTTAAACTTGCTACTGGACAAGAGAATTGGTTTCTCTAGCATAGCAATATAATGAAAAGTAGGAGGTTGGCCATATAGTCAGAGTTAAAAAGGAGAAATAAATCATAGCAAAAAGAAAATCTTAACTGAATTCAAATCTGATAAACCAACTGTAATCTATAATCCTATGTTTGTGAAAAATGAGGTTATTTTAATGTAGACTAGATAATAGGCAATATTAAGAGTAGATATTACTAATTTTGTTAGGTATGGAAGTTATATGTGGGTATACATATATAATGCATATGTTTATATGCATATATACATTTTTATTAACTATTTGTACCTGTTGATGTCTTTCCTACCAATGCCACGATATCTGTGATTTGTTTTTAATATATTTAAGCTGGACATGGTGGCACATGCCTGTAATCCCAGTACTTGAGAAGCTGAAACAAAAGGACTGCAGGTTTGAGGCCAGCCTTAGCAACTTATGAGGTTCTCAGCAAGTTAGCAAGACCCTCTTTGAAATTTAAAAAAAATAGGGCTGGGGTTGTATCTCAGAGGTAGAATACCAATGCGTTCAATCTCCAGTGCTACAAAAAAATACATAAAATATTTTTAAAAATACAAAAAAATTAAAATACATAAAATATTCCCCATTAATATTTAAAATATTAATGGGGAAATAGTTGAAACAAAGTTCGCAAAACATTCATAATTGTTGAATATAAGCATATATAATTTTATTATACTATAATCTGTACCTTTATATATGCTTGAAATTTTCTCCAAAAAATGTATAACATAAAAAAAAAAGCAGAGAAAGATGACCCCTGTTGGAGTAGGGAATCAGAGGAATCTGGTTCCCTGGTTCTCAGACACCTGAGACTCAAAGTCTTCATCCTTTTACAAACTATTGCAGACACCAAAGAGCTTTTCTAAAGTGTGAGATGTAGCTATCAGTATTCACCATATTAGAACTGAAAAGAGAAATTTTAAAAGCATTTACTTATAAATTATTGTAAATGTTTTATTAACAACAATAAAGCTATTATATTTTAAATAAAATAACTAAGTTTTGGTTAAAATTTTATATTTAAAAATCATCCAAATGGGATGACATTGTTTTACATATTTGCAAATTTCTTTCATTTTTGGCCTAACAGAAGAAAGCTGTTTTCCAATCTGCTTCTTTATTCCCTCCATTACAATGTCTTGTTTAGATTAAAATACTTGAAGAAAATGCAGGTTTACAAAAATATCTATTTGGAAGTACTTAATAACCTATCCAGATGACTTTAAACAGTCTTCTGTGATGCTACTTAAAAAGTATTTTTTCTTAAATATTAGTTGAAGTGTAGAATCTGAATCCATATCAAGAAATATTTCATGCTTATTAAATTGCAGTGTAAATGACTTTTTCCATGCATGATTTTATAATATCAAACATTGCTAATTTGAGAAGTAGTCTTCTCTTAAGTGATATAGACTGTTGATGTCGACATGACCATGTTGACATACTGTATATACAATTTCAAAACACTGTACTTGCTAATATTATCACAGATATCAGAAGATTCTTTAAGTATTAAGAAGCTATTAAGCTCATGATAGTGGCTAAACATTTCCCAATTTCTAGTTTTCATCATTGGCAACAAATACTGTCAGATATTTTCTTTCTTTTTTTGGGGGGGTCCTTTTCCTTTTTTATACTTTTATTGGTGCATTGTAATTATACATCATAGTGAGGTTCAAGCGTGATACAAACATACATGCACACATCATTTGGTGTATTTCCTTCTTCATCCCTCCCTGCTCCCCCTTCTACCTCCCCCTACACAGTAGTGAGACTAGTAGTGATACCTTTATATATGGACATAACATTATTTGAACTGTTTCCTTCATCAATCCTCCTTTTCTTGACTTGTCTGGCTTCCTTATTTCAATAAAATTTTGCCTAATACCCAAATCTGTATACGTATGTTTCTCTGTCTTTCATTCTTTCAAGTAAAAGCAGTGATCTATTTAAAAAATAAAATAATGTTGGGCGTGGTGGCGTACGCTTGTAATCCCAGTACTTGAGAGGATGAGACTGGAGGATCCGGGTTCGCGGCCAGCCTCAGCTACTTAGTGAGGCCCTCCGCAACTTAGTGAGACCTGTTCCAAAATAAAGAATAAAAAATAGGACTGGGGGTGTATCTCGGAGGTAGAATGCCCCTGGGTTCAATCCCTGGTAACGCAAATAAATAAATAATAAATGAATAAATAAATAAATGTTGCTATTTCAGCCCATAGCTCAAAAGACTGCATAAATGCTTTTTGGGGTGGGGTGGGGAGCAAACATCCTACTTTAATAACCAATAGAAGTACCTTATTCAAATTTCATATTTTTATACAAATTATTAAAGAGTAGTATAATTTTTCAGGGAAAATGCACAAATTTTACTACTTCACTAGGTTCTTCACTAACATTCTTAAATGAAACTATCTTTATAGTTTTAATTTTTTAACTATGGGTGCATGACAGTAAAAATTAAGAAAACAAAAACAAATAAACAAAAAATAATAACATCTAGAAATGTAAACTTTAAAAGAACTTTTTGAAAGTTTTATTTCTTGAACTATACTAATTGATGTTTCGTATAGGAAAGTAGCAATGGAGATATTTTTTATGAATTTGTAGGAAATAGAGATAAGGGATTTCTGACAACTCAAGTCTTTTCCCCCTCTATAGATATCCCCCTTTTTTTTTAATCCAGCTACTTTGCTGAATTTGTTTACCAGCTCTAGAAGACTTTGGTTGAGTTTTTGTTTTTTTCTGAGGAAAATACAGCTTTTTCAACAAATGCTTCTGGGATCTCCATATATAGAGGAATGAAATTAGACCTGTTTCTCACCCTGCACAAGAGTCAACTCAAAATGGATCAAAGGCCAAGAAATTAGACCAGAAAACTTGCAATTACTAGAAGAAAACATAGGACCAACTTTCCAACATATGGGTACTGGTAGAGACTTTTTCAAAAAACTCTCAAAACTCAGAAAATAAAACTGAGAATGAATAAATGGAATAGCATCAAATTAAAAAGCTTCTGTGCACTGGGTGTGGTAACACATGCTTGTAATCCCAGTACTTGGGAGGCTGAGACAGGAGGATCGCAGGTTCCTGGCCAGCCTCGGCTACTTAATGAGGCCCTCCACAATTTAGTGAGATTCCGTTTCAAAATAAAGAATAAAAAATAGAGCTGGAGGTGTAGCTCAGAGGTAGAATGCCCCTGGATTCAATCCCCAATACCAAAAAAAAAAAAAAAGCTTCTTTGCAGCAAAGGAAGCAAGCCTACAGAATGGGAGAAAATATTTGCCAGCTATTCCTTTTATAGAAGATTAATATCAATAATATGCAAAGAACTTTAAAAATTTTAACACTAAAAATATAACTAAATCAAAAAAGGGCAATTGAACTAGATAGACACTCTCAAAACAAGAAATACAAATGGCCAATAAATATATGGAAAAAAGTTCAATCTTATTATCAATCAGGGGAAATGCAAATCCAAAAAAATCAAAACTACACTGAGATCCCATCAAGAATAAAAACAATAATAAATGCTGGAGAGGATGTCAGGAAACAGGAACCCTTATACATTGTTGGTGGGATTGCAAATTAGTACAGCCGCTGTGGAGATGAGTTTGGAGATTCCTCGGAAGAGTGGGAATGGAGCCACCATATGACACAGCTATACCACTCCTGGGTATCTTTCCAAAGGAACTGAAGTCAGAATAGTATAGTGATATGTGCATATCTATGTTTATAGCAACACAACTTGCAGTAGCCAAATTATGGAACCAACCAATTTTGGTGTCCATTAACAGATGCGTGGATTACAAAACTGTGGTATATTCACACAGTGGAATTTTACTCAACCATAAAGAACAAGATTATGTCATTTTCAGGAAAATGGATGGAACTGGAGATTATTATGCAAGATCAGCCAGCCTTAGAAAAGTCAAGGGTCATATGCTTTCTCTCATCTGTGGAATCTAGAGAGAAATTAGGAAACAAAAGGGACCTCAGATAAACGAGGAGAGAGAACAGTAGAATAGTGGAAGGGGGTTGGGGGAGGAGGCGGGGAGGTGAAAAAGGAGGCTTGGTGAAGGAAACAGTTTGTATAATGCTATGTTCATATATGAAGGTATCACTACCAATCTCACTGACATGTAGGGAGGGAGAGGAGTAGGGTTGAATCTGGAGGGAGTCACACCAAGTGTTGTGTGCATGTATGCTTGTATCACATTAAACCTCGCTATGATGTATAATTACAATGCACCAATTAAAGCAGATTAAAAATCTTTTAAACTGGGCGTGGTTGCCTGTAATCCCAGTACTTGGAAGGCTGAGACAGGAGAATCACAGGTTCAAGACCAGCATCACAATGTAGTGAGGCTCTCAGCAACTTAGGGAGACCCTGTTTCCAAATAAAAATAAAATAGGGTTAGGAGTGTAGCTCAGAGGTAGAAGGCCCTTGGATTTTATTCCCAGTAAAAAAAAAAAAAAAAAGAAAAATCTTTTAAATCATGAAGGTGACTCAAGATAAAAAGCAAAGAAACTGATAAAAGGTAGACAGGTATGTAAGATGCAAAATAAATACACTGAGGTCAAATGTTAACAAGCTTTCATACATTTTATAAATATAATTAAATGAAAGAGATATTATTTTTTTCAGAAATACATATATTAAATTCAAATACTCCTATAGTTTAAATTCATATCCTCTTTCCTCTACATTGTTTCACTTACTGATTCACTTTGAATAATTTTCTACACAAAGCTTTATGGTTTCCTTGGTAATAATATAATTAACCAAGTAAACATATGCATTTGTATCATAGACTGAAACATATCTTCTTGCATACTAATTAAGAACTCATTTATTACTTCTAGTCAAAACAGAATGAAGAAAGATTTGGGCTCTCAGACCCCACACCATCTGCATTCCTAATGACAACAGAAATCAAGTTGGCACATTCATAGAAACAAATTATTTTAGAAATGGATTTTAGCAAGCAGCAATGTTATTAAATATAACATTTAAAAATATATGTAGCTTTTCGGAAACATTGTTTCTAATACCATTTATAAGGGAATAAACAGCTGGAGAGTTAATATAAGGGCAATGTTTAGTCAATCTATTGTTCCTTTTTGTTACTTTAAAGGAATTAAGCACAGACTGTAAGAAAAGTTTTCCCTTGGAAGGAATAATATCATAAGTTCTATCAATTATATGCTTAGTAAAACTTACCAGAGGATAGATTTTTATTTTTTCTAGCATTTTATATGTTGTAGCTAATCTTTAATGGACACTCTGTATTTTCCTTTCTTTTCTAGTGTCTTCACAAACAAAAGAAAGCAATTCTAATGCGCCAGCTAATGCCACCTACCACTTTCCCTAGACCTTTTGGGAATCAGATGATACTCCAGAGAATGCTTTATTCATTTGTTCAAGCTGCTTAAATCTATGGAACAAGTGAAAGCACCCTTCAGTTGGTTTTACTGGTCCACTTATCTCAGGCATTGACCACTTCAAAAATTGCACACTGAGAAGTACCACTAACCAAATAAAAAGCATCATTCACTTAAAACACTGGGTGCTGTTATTCTCTTTTTACTTATTAATGTATTTAATTACTGCATAAGGATTTTTAACATTGCAGGTGTGAGCATCAGATCACTTGGGAAACCAATTTAAAATAGAGATGTCGTCTAAAGAAGAATCTCTAGAAGTGAGGCTGGGCATAAGTATTTCTAAGATTTCCCCAGATGATCCTAATGTACACTTGAGTTAAGAACTAGTATGTTCTTTCTTCAGTAAAACATTGAAATGCTTTCTGTGCCTTTTATTTTATCTAAGAGCAATTGTTCCATGAATATTGTCAGAAAAAAATCTAGAATTATTAATTTGAATAAAGTGTACTTCGCTCTCTAAGCAGATACCATATCCCCTTGTGTTTTCTAGACTGCAATTTAACATTTACTTTGGATGCCTTTTATGGTCAAAGATTTCTACACTTGAGACAATATATTCTATAAGAGCAGGAAATGCATTTGTCTTACTAATAACTGTATTCACGTCCCTTAGCCCAGGGTCAAACACATGCAAGGTGCCCAGTGAGTGTTTACTGATGGACCATGAGCTTCTGTGTAACAGTCCTTTAAACTCTTGTCAGGAGAAAGCTTCAATTGAATAATAAAACTTACAAATTGGCTCTAAAACCTATTCTAAGTTTTATGATTTGCAGGACAGTTTGTGATTTTTCACTATTTCTAGCTATTTAAATGGTCCTTGGAGCAGCGATTATCAGATTCGTCCTACCTGTGTAGCAAATCCACAGTTTATGTTAATTGCAGAGAAGGCAAGATTCATTCATTAAATCTTGCAGATAAAATATCCCCAGCAACATTTTTGTGGATTTTGAATGAACCTACTCCAGAAATTATGGATGCTTTCACGTAGTATGAGCATGAAAATTTTGTAATTGACCTTAAGATTCTCTGCGGGGCTGCCTTGGAGTTTTCATCATTTGTCATCATTTATGAGTATTGAAATAGTATGTTTTCTCATCTATAAAGGCAGGTTGTTTTATTTATAAATGTTCTTTTGAATTCTGATAATCAAATCAAGTATCTGTCTTTATAGTACCAATCAATGATTATAAAATCAATAAATGATACTTGTTTTGCAGGAAAGTCACCAAGGATATTCCCTTTGTATTTATTATGCATTTAAACTTAAAACCAAGCTTTTCTTTGCATGTTAGAAAAGATAGTTTATATCTCTCTTTTTTAAAAATCAAACATGGTTCCTGAATTATGCAGAAACTCCTTTATGTCTATACCATGTCAAAATAGTGAACAAGCTCACATATATATCTATGTTGAATATAAATATACCTCTTAAGACAGCAAGACAACATGATTGTGTAAGAGTGTTGATTTAGCGAATTGAATAGATTGGTTGTTTATATAAAAATATCCAGAAGGTATAGCACATCTGTTACATAGTATTCTTCAACTATTATAAGATGTGATCCATCTACAAATATCTTATCAGGATTTCTGGAGGGAATATCAATCAAGTCAGTACAAGACATGCTTGCCTCTTGAAGAAATGTTAAATAGACATGACACTTGCTAGGAATAGTGGCACACTCCTGTAATCCCAGCACTTGGGAGGTTGAGACAGGAGGATAGCAGGTTCAAAACCAGCCTTAGCAATTTAATGAGACTCTCAGCAAACTAGTGAGACCCTGTTTCAAAACAAAACAAAAATTAAGAAAGGGCTGGGAATGTAGTCAGAGGTAGAATGCTCCGGAGTTCATTCCTCAGTACCAAAAAAATAACTAAAAATTAAAAATTAAAAGTCATGAAATTCACCTTTAACAAAAGGGTGAATTAAAACAGCAGGATTCAAATTGGAGTAGCATTTGGAGAGACTTTTAAATTAATTTTATTTTTATTGACATAGTATTTGTACATATTTATGAGATTACATGTGATATTTTGATTCATGTATACATTGGATGATGATCAGCTCGGGGTAATTAGCATTTCGATCACCTTAAACTTTTATCATTTCTTTATGTTTAATACATTCAAAAACATCCTTCCAACTATGTTGAGATACAATACATTGCTGTTAACTATATCCACCCTATTGTGCAATAGAACACTAGAACTTATTTCTTCTAATATTGAACCCATTGACCCAGATAGCTCAGTCAGCAGAGCCTCAGACTTTTAATGTGGGCATTTGAGGATTTAATAGAGGACAGACTATAAAGAATTTCAGAGAGTAACGTAGTTGGCCAAGAACTGAGTATTTGGTTTTCAGAAAATAAGGCTTCTACAAAATACCTCATGGCTCCACAATAGATATAAGGTGATCAAATTTGGGAGCTACCATAGCTAATCAAAGGAGTTTACAAAAAACATGCCAGCAAGGTTTCTACATCAGTTTGTTTTTTTTTTTTTTTCATTGAAAAACAAATTCATACCAAGCAGCCTTCTTTGTCTGAAAATAGAAACATACCTCCCCCAACAGTATTAGTGGACATTCCCAAGGACGGGAGAGTAGGGCTTCCCAGCCTCCGTGGTCCTGGCTGGGCTGAGGTTCCACCCAGACTCAGCAGAGCCTCAGACTTTTAATGTGGGCATTTGGAGGTTTTAGAGAAGACAGAATATAAAGAATTCCAGAGAGTAACTTAGTTGGCCAAGAATTAAGTATTTGCTTTTCAGAAAATAAGACTTCTACAAAATAAGGCTCTATTAGAATAAGAAGCCAAGTTAATATTGATGAAGATCGAATTAAATTGCCACCATTACCAGTTATGAACAAGACAGATGTGCTTAACTAAGATTAAAAGAATTTTGAAGCTCTGTAATTAACTTACGATGAACTTCCAGTTTCTGGGTATGCATTCTTTAAACATAACTTTCTATTTTATTCATAAATGGTGAACAATTTTAAAAATAATTAGGAATATTAAAAATTTGAGACAGGACTCAGTAAAGAAGGTAACTTCTGCTTCTAGTATTGACAGAGTAAGAGACTGAATCTATTCTACTCCAAAAAAAAAATAGTAAACTGGTAAACTGCATGAAATATTTTCTGGACTTAGAAATATAGGCTGCACAGAACTGCGAGTTGTAGAGAGTTTGAAGAGTAACAATAATTTCTCCAAATTTTTCTCTGTTAGTATGATGGCAACAAAATTAATACTTGGTATTTATGCTACATTATGTTCCTTGTTAATTAACATTAATATAAACTTATGGTAAATGTATAACTCTAATACTTCAGGTATTCCTAAGATAGCAGGTGAGGGGATATGTGTTAAGTGATATGTTGATGAGCTTTCGTAGGGAGATTCATATTTTAACAGTGGGAAATCATATTTTAACAGTGGGAGCCCTATGTGTCCACATACCTTTAGTGTAATAGGTACTATAATAGAATGAGGAACACAGTTTTATGGTGGCCAAAAGTAGGCAGGAAAAGTTATATCTGATTTGTGGTGTCATATAAGAATGTGAAAAATGAGTGGGAGATCTTTCAACAGAGAAGAATATTTGTCTGTTTGTTATACTTCTAGTAAATAAATGCCCAGCACATAAATATCCTTTGTTGAAGGAAAATGTATGAGAGAATCAACCGTTCCACTAATAATACCTAAAGGGCAGATTATGACTGAAAGGTAGAACAATCAAGTTGATTGGAGTCATTCACTGACTTCATAAACAGCTTCTTTTAGGGCAACCAACACAGTGCACCTATAGTTACAGGAAAAGACCAGCCCACAAGAAATATTTTCATTCCCAGGCATGGTGGCAAATGCTTGTAATCCCAGTATTTGGGGGGGTTGAGACAGGAGGATCGCAGGTTCGTGGCCAGCCTCAGTAACTTAGGCCCTCAGCAACTTAGTGAGACCCTGTAAATAAATAAATAAATAAATAGGCGGGGGGTGTAGCTCAGATGTTCAATCCCCAGTACTATTAAAAAAAAGAAAGAAAAAGAAAGGAAGGAAGGAAGGAAGGAAGGAAGAAAGAAAAGATTTTCATTCCCTTTGCTAAAATTAGCCATAGCAGAAATGTCTCACACTATTGTATTACAAAAACTATTTCGGGGGAAGAATTTCCCTAAGATGGATCCTAGATTTGGAACCAAGACAATCTTATTTTCATCTGAAAAACAGTGGAACTCTCACATTAAGACAAATTGTATGACATCTGCTATCATCACAAAAAAATGGTACAGGGACAACAGTGCTGGGATAGACATCGGTAGACCTGGGATTTAGTCTAGCCCATACACAAATAATTAATGTGATCATGGACAAAACCAGGTCTCATTTCTTTATCTGTACCAAGAGGAGAAGCACTGCACAATCTCCATGGCCGTTTTCCAGATCAAACATGCTAGGACCTTGATAAGTATAGAATACAATCCTATGTCCAGATGTTTTAGATGTGCATTTTCAAGTTTTTTGTACGTGTTATTGTGTGTGTGCATGCCTGATAGTATGTGTATATGTGCAGTATATCATAACTCTTGTCTCAGAAAAAATAATAGAATAAGTTTAGGCAGGAATTTCTTTGACAGCACATATTTCCCTTAAATAAGCAATCCACATTAGGTATAAAACTGATTCACATGTTTTTGTAACCAAGGCCAGTGAATATTTTCAGCTCTATCTTGCTATTGATATCAGTTACACCTGTATTTTCTAGTTCTTTCTGGTTAATTGACTAGTAAGTCAGTCAAAGGAGCAATAAAATCAACATGTCTATGTTGGTACATTTAGGTTGTTTTCATTATCTTTAATAGATACAAAATATTTCATTTTTTCCAAACACACACAACATGGGAATGGACACCATTTAATGAGTCTTTGCATATCATGTGAATATTTCTAGTAGGATTAATTTTATGTGATATATATTGTCACATATATGTCAAATTACTTTCCAAAATAACTTAATTTCCACTGCTTAACAACAGTGTGACTATTTCCATGTTTCTGTATTCTCAATAAAACTCGAAATTTTCAAACTTAAAGTGACTATCAATCTAACAGATGAACATGAACTCGCTTTTTGTTCTCTAATCTGTTGTGATTCAGAATTTTTGTATGTTCATTGCCCATTCATGTTCTTTTTCATAAATGATCGATGATAGTGTTTCTATATTTTTTAAGTGAACTTTGCTACTTTTCATGGTCCATGTATACTTTGCCTAGAAATCATTTTTAACGGGACATGTTACACAGATTTTCTTCTGATTTTCTGCTTGCTTTTTAAGTTTGCATATGTTCCCCTTAGTGAACTACAGTGTTTCACTTGTGTGCCATCTGATCTCTCACTATGCCATGTGAATTCCGGGTTATATATCTTAGAGAAGCATGTGTTAGCTGGGCATGGCAAGCCTATAATCCCAGTACTTGGAAGGCTGAGACAGGAGGATTGCATATTCGAGGTCAGTCCCAGCAACTTAACAAGACCCTTGGTAATTTAGCAAGACCCTGTTTCAAAATAAAAAATTTAAAAAAGGGCTGAGGGTGTAGCTCCAAGATAGGACATCCCTCCCTGATTTCAATTTCCAGCACAAAAAGTGAAAAGGCAAGAATTTCTTACTTTAAGATTTTTTAAAAATTGACTACATTTTCTTCAGTTTGTTTTGCTTCGTTTTGTATATATCACATTTGGTACCTTAATTTATCTTGAATTATGTTTTGTGAGGGAGCAAGGTAGTGATCTAGCCTCTTCCCCCCATTTTAATGTATTTAATTTATTCTCCCAATTTTAAATAATTTATTTTCCCTGGCCGGCCTTACAAGCATATTTTGAAATGCTACCCACATCATGAATTAAATTCTTATGGATATAAATATCTCTTTCTCAACACTATTTAAAGTTTTTCTATTTTTCTTTTTTTTTAATTTTTTGCGGTACCAGGGATTGAACCCAGGGGCGTTTTACCTCCGAGCTACACCCCCGGCCCTATTTTTTATTCTTTATTTTGAAACCGGGTCTCACGAAGTTGCAGAGGGCCTCACTAAGTAGCTGAGGATGGCCGTGAACCCGGATCCTCCCGTCTCCGCCTCCCAAGTACTAGGATTACAAGCATGCGCCACCACGCCCAGCCTTTCTATTTTTCTTTTAATATGCCAATATAATTTTTTAAAATTACTTCAGCTTTCAAGTTTGTTTAAATATATGTTACTATGCATCATCACATTTCCTCCACCTCCTCTTCCTCCTCCTCCTCTTCCTCCTCCTCCTCCTCGCTTCCTTCCTTCTTTCTTCTTTGTTTTTAGTATTGTTATTCTGTAATTTTTCCTTTCAGATGATTTTATCAAATTTTGCAAGAAATCCTCCTTGGATCCTGATGGGAATAGCATTAAATTCATAGAACTGACATTTAATATTAAGATTCTTTATTGATTGATTGACTTGTATACATCACTCAGAAATGTTTTACAGTTTTCTTTAAGAAGGAACATTTCTTGGGATTATTCTTATGTATTTTGTTGATTTTCTTGCAATAGTTAATGGTTTTTATTTCCTGATAAAATCTGCCATATATTTAAGCAGAGAAGTTCTGTTTTTTTGTGTAATTTTTTGGCTTCCTTAAAAGATTCTCCTATGAATTGTAAATTTTTAATTGATTTACTTCAGTTTTATAGGTAGATAATAATAGTAATTCAGATTGTTAGAGGCATATTCTCTCTCTCTCTCTCTCTCTCTCTCTCTCTCTGCATAGTTAGTCTCCGGTTAAAAATTGAATATTAGCAATTACAATGAGAATCCTTGTTTTGTTTTATTTTTAATGGCTTTGATGAGAATATTCCTATATTTTTAGCTGCCACAGATAAAGGTTAGTGTAATATTTTGGTTCTGCTTTTTAGCTGAATGTAAGACTTTGCTTAAGCTTACTGAAATTTAAGTTTTTAATTATAAGTAAATTTGAATTTTAGCTAAGTCCTTCTATATGCAGCCTTCTTGCCATCCTGGAATAAACCCCACTGTGTTACGATGTTGTCTGTTAATGGGTTTTCAGCAACATGCTAGTGTGCATTGTCCTCACAATGGACTAGTCTTAAAGTTGGATGGGACTGCAAGGTCCTAGGACATTACCCAACCTGTTGGAAGGAAAAAAAAAAGTGCTCATGTCTCTTATTCTTCATATTGTAATTCTATTAAATGATTATGTTCCTGATATAAAACTGTCATTGTGTTATTTATTGAGGTGCAAAACCATGGGCAGTTTGCCAGTTAATTGTCTAAAACAACCCATTGCTTCTGTCTAATATGTCAAGTATGAGTGCAAGTATGAGTGCAAGTATTTTTAGAAGCTAATTTTCAACCAACTTGAATGTCAGGAAGGCTTTTCATTTTTTTTTTATAAGGGGCTGCAGATAAACAATGTATGGATATTTTTTTCTCTTCTCTGCTCCGTATTTAAGATTCACTTAGCCCTTACTTATAGGTTTAGGTCCTCAGCATACTTTCATGATCCTAAAAGAGAGAATCAAAGAAATTCTATACTTACAGCTCATAATCTGTTTGCCTCATTGCAAGTTGTACATTGGTTACTATTCATTCCTTTCAGTGGGGAAAGGACTGTCCTAAAGTAAACACTCTCTGATTTGGTCCCTAATATTTCCATTCACTCACTCATGCACATATCCATTAGACACATATTTATTGTGAAACTACTGGTCAGATGTCTTCAGAACTGGGGATAGAGCAGGGGATAAAGGTAGGTCCTTGTTCTAGTGACATTTGCATCATAGCAGGAGGGACAAGGCAGGTGGACAGAAAGACAGCTATCAATAACAAATGCATGATCAAGATTGAGACATGCTGTGAAGAAAGTAAGAAAGCGGCAACTCAAAAGAATTTGGCGAAGGCCTCTCTGAAGAGGTGACATTAGAGACCTGAATGGTGAGAAGGAGCTGGCCATGGTAAAATTCCTGTGAAAGATAATTCCTAATTGAGGCAGCAGAATTAGCTAGAGAACTACCTAGGGAAGGAATGAGCTTGATAGATGCATGGAACAGAACTAAGTCAAAGCGTCACAAACAGATTTCCTCCCTCTTGGAGTACTGCCTGTTGCTTTCACATGGACTCTTTGCAAACTATATCTTACTGCAATGCCAGATTTCCCCCAGGAAGTGGTAGTGGAGCACTAATCACAATTAGTCAGCCTTTCTCTGGTTCTTCACTGTGCCTTCCACTATCATCTTAGCATATTCTGCATGATGTTAATTCTGGTCATTTTAAAAAAATCTGTTTCCACCACTACAGTGTGAAATCCTTGATCATTAAAAGAGTGTGTCTTAATCTTCTTGTGTTTTAGGCCAATGATGGCTGACAAAGTATTTACAAAATATTAGATACCAAAGGAAAGTTTACATACAACATTCTTTTACCTCTAGATAGATTCACATCTATTACATACAAAGAAAAGTTTACATATAACATTCTTTTACTTTTAGATAGATTCACATCTATTGATGTGAATCACTAATAATGATAGGAGGATGTGTGGAGGTGGGGAGATGTGTAGTTCTAGAAAAGACAATTGAACCAATGCAAAGTTTATAATCAAAATAAAGGTTCTGCAAAAATACTTTTATTACAGGATTTCTATTCTTTAGTTAAGTATATTTAAATTCTAGTAACTATGAAAGGGTGATGAAAAATAACTAAAATTATCACATTTGGGAAAGAGTTTGCTCATTTGACTACAGTAAACATTTTGTGAGACATTGCTAAATTTAAAATGTACATCTTAGAGTACAGAACGTAGTCTTGGACTTGTTGCAGGAAAATTCTTAGACTGTCCAAAGGAAAATCTGAAAGAAAATGTAATCTCTAAAAATATATCTGAAAAAGAAATGTTCTTTAAAAAAATAAAATAATTACCTGGAAAAGAGACAACAACCTCTCCCTTTTACCAAAAGAGGAGGAGTTTGTGCCTGTTGGATTAGTTGACTAAATCCTTCCGATTGATCTCAGCTGAAATGCCTCAGATTATTAATTCACTTTGTTTATGTATATACAGGTTGATGTTTAACACTGACTTGACTAAACACCAGGGGTGTCTTTTAGCCCAAAATCACTCATTAAGATTGCATCCTTTCAAAGTGATTTTCACAATTGCCATGTCTCTGTTCTCCACAGTTTCATATTTTTCTCTGCTTTGGTAGTTGTTGCCAGTACTCTGAAACTGTGCCTATTTTGAAATTGAATAATGATGGATATTTTACTTCAACTAATGCATATAAAATAAAGTAAATTTGTTGCATAAATTGGTATGTCTTTTAACAACAAATCTATGTAAGCATCCTATGCTCGTGGAAAGAACTTTGAATCATGTCAGAAGAACTAAATTCTACTCCCAAATCAGCCATGGACAACATTATATAATCTAAAGAAAATATTATCATTTACCTTTACCTCAATCCACAATAAAATTAAATACCTCGTACATGTTTCCCCTTTTTGCAATATATATTAGATCATTAATAAGATATTAAAATTGCTATTGTACTAACTTAAAAAGACATAATAATATCTAAGACTGGCTGCCTACAGTAAGTGAGGCTCTGTGATGAGTTTGCATGTATTATTTCATAAACATACATTCTATATAAGTACTTTTGCTATCCCAAAGGCTCAAAAAATGAAGATACTAAGGCTTAAAGTATGTTCTTAACTTGTCCAAGGTCATGGAGCTAATAAATAGCTGAGCCAAAATTTCAGCCCAGTGTTTGATTAAAGATCATGCCCATAAATGCTGAAGTAATAAGATTGTGCTGAATTTCCACTGGCTTCCTACTCTTTAGTCTAATCTCTCATGTAACATATTGTGCACATTTGTAGGAGAGTTTATATGATTTGAGAATACAACAAGTGACCACAAAACAGAATGCTTCTCTGTGTGCAGCTAACTGATCTATTCAGAAATAAAAAATGTAACATCCTCTAGTCACCCGAGTTTGATAGCCCCAACTGCAGGAACAGATGGCGAGCCAGGGACTATGAGATAGCACTAACCATTCTGGACGGAGATGAATGAGGACCTCTGAGGAAAGCAACGTTGTCACCGCTTGCAACCCAACTCTACTATTCTTTTTCTCTTTTAGAAATTTGTTTGCTGTGTGATCATATTATGCATGGTATTTTGGGACAGATTTGTCATATTTTTACCATCATCATCCACACGAAGGAATGTAGGTTTAGATGAATTGAATTTGATGAGAATTTGTTTGATGAACCAAGTGCTTGTTATGCACTCTGGCTTGTCATTACATGGAGAGTTTGAGAAATTTACAAACCATTAGAATAGATTAAGGAGAATGTAAATCTTCCTTCTATGGAAAAATTGAAAATGTTTAAATATGATTCTTTACTAAGGATGAGAGATATTAATCCTTTATATCTACTTAGAAAACATATACGCCACCACTAAAAAGCACTAACAAGCTGGGCGTGGTGGCACATGCTTGTAATCCTAGTACTTGAGAGGCTGAGACTGGAGGATCCGGGTTCGTAGACAGCCTCAGCTACTTAGTGAAGCCCTCCACAACTTAGTGAGACCCTGTTTCAAAATAAAGTATAAAAAATAGGGCTGGGGGTGTATCTCGGAGGTTGAATGCCCCTGGGTTCAATCCCCAGTACCACACACACAAAAAAAACCATTAACAAAAGCAAACTGATCTTTTTGGAAACATACAGCTTGAAGTTTTGTTCAATTTTTTCTTTTCATTTTTTTATTAAGGTCCCCCAAATGCCTCTATGATCAAAAGAAAATAACTGGCATAAAGCAGTTTCCATTTCTAACTGAAGTCTATCACAGTGAATCAATCATTCTAACTCCAGTTACTATTTCATCATCTCGAAGAAAACTAAGTATCTATGAAAGTAAGGTAGTCCTATTTTGATAAAACAAATGGCAGTGCTTTAATTTTTCATATTTAATTCATCTTTCCTTTCTGATAAGAACAAATGGTAATATCCAGTTGATCAGATCCATTGAATTGTACCTCATTGCTACTTAACAGTCCCTCAAGTCTTTTATGTCTTCTCTACAAAAAGACAAAACAAAAAGTCAAATTTCAATAAAATTTCTAAAATCTGCATTGCTTTTCCAAATAGATCTGAGAAATGTAGAGAGAACAATACCAAAGTATACTGCAGTAATTAACTGACATTGTAGAATAATTGTTAGAGAGAATATGAGTGAGACACAGTAACGTCCTTTATACTTATCTAGCACAGAACTTTCTGTTACATGTAACCATACTCCAACTCATTGCTATAAATTAACATTTCCTTTTATAATTTTAAATTTCTGAAATGTGTGAGAATATTATAGACATGTTAAAATATAGGTGTGTTGCTGTATGATATGCTTTTTCCTTGAAAATTCATAGTATGTAAAGTTGAAAAAAATTAAACTAATCCCGCAAACAAAAACTTCTTGGACTAAAACTGTTGGGGATAAATACAATGCAAGTTCTAATTATTTGGTTCATTGTTAATTTAGGTATCAACATTTGAACTCAGGGCTGGAAGTGTGGCTCAGTGTTCAACAGTACAGAGCCTCTTTAGCATGTGCAAAGACTTGGGTTCCAGCAAAGAGTTGGGTTTCAAATGCAAAATATCTTAACTTGACTCTTTAGCTGTGGTAATGAACAAAGAAAAAGGAAATCTTTTTTCCTTTACTTAATCTTCCAAGCAAATCTACTATTCCTCCTTTAATAAATTAACATGAAAATATATGGAGTAATCAGAATTAGGAAAATTCTTTCTAGAACTATATAATCATGAATTTCTAAAATAATGGAGTCATAGACTATCACATGAGAAATGTTTTGATTAAGACTTAGAAAAAATTGGTACTAATATTAATTTTTTTTTTTTTTTGCGGTACCAGGGATTGAACCCAGGGGTGTTCTACCTCCGCGCTACACCCCCGGCCCTATTTTTTATACTTTATTTTGAAACCGGGTCTCACAAAGTTGCGGAGGGCCTCACTAGGTAGAGAGAAAGAGAGAGAGAGACAGGGAGAGAGAGAGAGAGAGAGAGAGAGAGAGCGCGCTGAGGCTGGCCGTGAACCCGAATCCTCCGGTCTTCGCCTCCCAAAGTACTGGGATTACAAGCGTGCGCCACCACGCCCAGCCTAATATTAATATATTAAAGTATTACTATCATACAATTATCTTAAGAATTTAATGAACAAGAAAAATGTTTTTCAAAATTGTTGTGTTATATTTAAAACGACTTGAAACATCCCTTAAAGTCATGACTAAACCAAGTATCTCCAAATTATTTATTTAGTACAATTTAAATTAAATTATCAGCATATTCCCTTTTAACAATTTGAAATATCCATATTCAAGTTCTTCTAAAAGAAAGAAGTGGGGATGTGCACCACCACATATCAAAAACATTAAAACCATATTAATAAAGAATATGGTGTTTGTGTGTGAGTAGACAGATTTGAAAGAGAATAGGAAATATAGAACTGGATAACTAATTGAAATTGAGTTATGATAGCTAAACTTGATTTCAGCAATAACACGAAAGATTATGCACTAAAATATGCTGGGAGAATGTGTTGCAACTGATGTCAATGTTGATACATTAGTATTAATTAAAATCTTGGTTTACATTAGGGTTGACGCTTTATGCTGTACATTTTATGCCCTTTGAGAACTGTATTATGGTCTATCCCCAGTATCATTGTGTTATGAAGAAGAGTTTTATTGTCCTAAAGTTCTGTGCTCCATACCCATGTTTATAGCAGCACAATTCACTTAGGTATTCCTAAGCGATGGAAGCAACGTTCGTGTCCATCAACAGATGAATGGATAAAGAAATGTATAGTCACACAGTGGAGTTTTACTCAGCCATAGAAGAGCAAAATTGTAATTTGGAGGAAAATAGATGGAATGGGAGAACATCATGCTAACTGATATCAATCAGATGCAGAGAAACAGGAGCCACATGTTTTCTGGAAGACAGAGAGAAAAAGAGAAAGGAAACTAATCTCATAAACATTAGACCAGTAGAGTAGTGGAAGGGAATTGGGGAAAGGAGGAGAGGAGGGAAAGAGGAAGGATGGGGAAGGAGACAGACCATATAATGTCATGTAGGTATCACTATGAATTTATTATAAATGGGGGTGGAAGGGAGGGAAAGGAAAATATGGGGAAGGAAACAGACCAAATAATGTTATGTACATATATGAATATATCACTTTGAAGCTCCCTATCAAGTGCAATTACAATGCACCAATAAAAATGTATTTAAATATTTGTGGCTGCACCATCTTGCGTTCCCACCCACAATGAATGAAAGTTCTTGTTGTCCCACGTCCTTGCCAGCACTTGGCATTGTCAGTGTTTGTGGCTTTAGCCATTTTAACAGGTATATAGTGGTGTCTCATTGTTATTTTAATTTATAATTGCTTAGTGACATACATTTCCATATGCTTATTTTCCATCTGTGTGTCTTCTTTGGTGATAGGTCTGTTTAGATCCATTGTCCACTTTTTAAATTGGGTAATTTGCTTTCTTATTCCACATTTTTAAGAGTTCTTTGTATATCTTGGACACCAGTCTTTTGCAAATATTTCCTCCCAACCTGTGATTTATCTTTTCATCCTTTAACAATGCCTTTCACAGAGCAGAAGTTTTCAGTTGTAATGAAGTTTAAGTGATCAATTTTTTTCCTTAATGAATTGTGCTTTTAGTATTGTATCTATAAAGTCATTGCCAAATCCAAAGTCACCTAGATTTTCTCCTGTGATATAGTTTAGGAGTTCAATAGTTGTGCATTTTACATTTAAGTCTCATTTAAGTCTGTGATCCCTTTTGAGTTAATTTGTGAAAGGTAATAAGGTATGTGCCTAGATTTTTCTTCTTTTGCTTTTTATGCAGGTGTGTGCCTAGTTATTCCTGCACTATTTGGTAAAAAGACTGTCCTTTCTCTGTAAAATTGCCTTTCTCTTGCCAAAAATCCCTTTATTTTTGTGTCAATTTTTTAGTTTGTTATTCTGTTCCATTGATGTATTTTTTTATTGGTTGGCCAGTATCACACTATTTTGATTATTATAACTGTATAATAAGTCTTGAAATTAGATTTGCAATTTCAATTTTGTAATTTATTGTTGAAAGAAGAATTTGAATTCACACCACTTTGCAGGGACCAGTAATCTCCAGTGCAAGAAACAAAAATTCAGGCACCTTAGACCCCTTGACCACTCTGCCACAAAATCAGACTTTTATAATGAATCATGGGCTTCCTTCCTTCCTTCCTTCCTTCCTTCCTTCCTTCCTTCCTTCCTTTCTTTCTTTCTTTCTTTCTTTCTTTCTTTCTTTCTTCTTTTGTGGTACTGGGGACTGAACCCAGGAGCATTCTATCTCTGAATTAACCCCAAGCCCTATTTTATTTTTTTGTTTTGA
Source organism: Glis glis (assembly GCA_004027185.1). Taxonomy (NCBI): domain Eukaryota; kingdom Metazoa; phylum Chordata; class Mammalia; order Rodentia; family Gliridae; genus Glis; species Glis glis. The sequence continues at coordinate 101,615 of PVJS01000267.1, forward strand.
AATAGAGTCGCACTAGGTTGCCGAGAGTCTCATTACATTGCTGAGGCTGTCCTCAAACCTGCAATCCTCCTGTCTCAGCCTCCCAAGTACTGGGATTACAAGGGTGTGGTACCACATTTGGCTTGAAATGTAAAATTTACTAAATGTTTTTCTGCATCTAATTAAATTATCATAAAAGATATTGTTCTTTATTTTTCACAACAACAAAACACATCGATTGGTTTACAAATGTTACAATATACATAAGTATATCCAACCTTATATTCCTGGGTCATGATATATTATTATTTCCCTGGTCAAGATATATTATTATTTCCATGTATTGCTGGATTTGATTGGATGCTATTTTATTAAATATTTTTATACATATGTTCATGAAAGATATTGATATGGAAACTCATTTATTTATACTTTTCTGGTTTGGACATGATTGTTTTGCTGGTTTCATGAAATATGTAAGTATTCTCTCTTCCCCATCTTCTGAATGTGCTTATATAATATTTGTACATTTTCTTTCTTAAATATCTAATATAATACACCAGTTAAGCCTAGAGTTTCTTTCTCTTATGAGGGATGCAGTTAATTATGACAATTTTCTAAATTTAGTATTGCTATTGATTTCTAATTTAATTCTGTTTTGGTCAAATAGCATATTCTATATCATTTCAATTCACTTAAATTTATGGGGACATTTTGTGGCCCCAAAAACTCTCTATTTTGATAAATGTACTATGCATACTTGAGAAAATATATATTGTTCCAAAGAATTTTATTAATAGCAATTAGGTCAAGGTGATTACTATTATCTCATATTTACCTCTTTACTAAATTTTAGACACCACATGGCCTCTGGAGCAGGGTTCCTCCATGATCACAATACCATGAAGCAGAGGATTGCAGGTTTGAGGCCAGCCTCAGCACCTTAGCGAGGCAGATACTTAAAGATTGTGATGAAAACCAAAGAGAGAAAAAGCAAGTAAGTGGTAAGTTCAAAATTCAGCACAGCTCTTTTCTTTTAAGGAAGGTGATAGGCTGACACAGGGAAGTAGCATACAAGTACATTTAAGCTCTAGGTGGAATTTTAATTCTTGAACTGAGAACTGTATTTATTAATGTTTGTTGTTAAAAGAAAAAGATCCTTTATGAAATTATACATTATAATTACACATTATTCAGAGATTATGTTACTTCTTCCAGAAAGTAAAGCCTCAAGGCAAGTTATGCCTGTATGTTACACGCTTCCATTGCACCTTGCCTATATCTTGGTAATTTCAAAGGTTGCTGTATAATTATATTTGTTGAATAACCATTTTTTCCATGAAACTGAAAACCTATGAGAAAATGCCTATGTCTGTCTTATTATTATCTCCTCCATGCCCACCACAATTTCTACATCACTCGAAGTACTTAATAGTCTTTGAATCAGTAAACTATAAAGCAGAGAAAATAAAATGAAAATTACTAAAATTCCTTGCACTCAAAACAATTCAATATATAATGCAGAACATTTTATTTTAACTTTTTGCTATGAATTTTGTTCCTTTCACATAGCTATAATCATACCTTTACTTCTGTGTTGCTTTTCTTACTTAACAGGACAACTTATCTTTTGTATGCTAATATAAACACTGCAATCATAACTTTATAGGACTTCACAATATTCCATTTAGACATTTTCTATAGTCGTTTTACCTATTATTCTAGTAAACTGGAGATTTAGTTTTGCCATTGTTATTTTTTGTTTCTATGGTTATCATGATAAGAAATATGAGAATAGACATCTTTTCTCAGAGTATTTTAATAGATATCAAGTTTTTCTCTTAGGTTATATATCCCATTTCAGAATAACTTTTCAAATTTTAATGACTTCAAAAAACATATTTCTTTCTAGCTATATTTAAAACCACATTATACTGTGATTATATAACAAGATTAAGGATCTGTTGGAAATGAAAGGTTTTGGATATTTGTTCTTAATCTTTTCTTGTATTGGGCAATAATTTGTTTTTTTCCAGTAGGAAACCCTGCAGATGCTATAGACTTAACACACACACACACACACACACACACACACACACAACCCAAATAACCCAATCAAGAAATTGGCAATTGAACTAAATAGATACTTCACAAAAGAAGAGATAGAAATGGCCAATAGAAAAAAGACCTCAACATTTTTTTTTTTTTTGTGGTACTTGGAATGTAACCCAGAGGCATTCTACCTCCGGGCTACACCCCAGCCCTATTTAATTTTTCGTTAGAAACAGTCTCACTGGATTGATGAGAGTCTCACAACTTGCTGAGGCTATCCCCGAACCTGCGGTTCTACAGTCTCAGCCTCCCAAATACTGGGGTTACAGGCATGCATCACCATGCCTGGCTCTCTCAACTTCTTTTTTTTTTTTTTTTTGAGGTACTGGGGCTTGAACTCAGGGGCATTCTACCTCCGAGCTACACCCCCAGCCCTATTTTGTATTCTTTATTTTGAAACAGGGTCTCACTAAGTTGCGGAGGGCCTCACTAAGTAAGTAGCTGAGGCTGGCCGCGAACCTGTAATCTTCCTGTCTCAGCCTCCCAAGTACTGGGATTACAAACATGTACCACCACTTCTTTTTGACACTAAGTCACTAAGATAAAAAAAGGATCTTGATTTCTCAGAAGGGGGGGGGGTTGAAAGGCACTGCAGAGCTTCTGGCAAGCCAAGCAATGCCCCAAAAGACAAATGAAGAGTATGGGAACAAGGAAAGACTTGTTTCCAAGAATGTTTATGCAAGATGGGATTATAAAAACAGCCCCAAGCTGTATGCACCACACCTATTTCCCTCATTGAGAAGCAGCACTTCAAATTCAGGCATTAGGGTCACAACAATATCTATTCCAAGAAAACCTCTATGGACACCATACCCTTTAATTTAGCCCAGACTGGCTAATTTTCAGAAAAGATTACAAAATCCATTCTGTTTAGATGATAAGTGGGAAAGTAAGTATAAAATGCTTGACAAAGTGGGGGTTTTTGAAAAGATCACAGAATGATGACACAATTGAGCTGTTCCCTAATCATGAAGTCTTATTTTTGAAAATCACAGAGAAAAAAATGGAGATAAGAAACAGCTTTGGAAATGGTCGGAGGAAAAATATAACATATATTTTGAAACAAATTTTATTTTTATTGACAAGAGGATATATTACTTCATTTCAGTATAAAGGGACACAGTAGAACAAAAAATAAATTTCCTTTTCTAGAGACATAAAAACACTATGATTTTGTGCTCAGATCTACCATTACAGAAAAAAAGAGTATATATTTAATGAAGAAATATGAGACATCCATCCAACAAACTTATGCATCTCTTATTTCTGTGTGGTTTTAACCAATAACTGTTATTCTTAAAAGGCCATGAAGAAATGGTCTAGGCTAGTGGTTTTCAAAAAATGGGCAGCATGGAATACTTCCTTCAGATTAAATCTTTTCCAAGTGCCAAAATTTAAAATTGTTATAAACTTTGCCCCTATGGTCAAGGATATAGTGTGAGACCCTGGGCACGCTTTCCTGGACCCCTTTCCCCACGTTCAACAACTGCTGGGGCCCCGAGAGTCCAGTATGAATTAGGTCTCAGGATGCAAGCTCATCAGTAAGGGGTCATTGAAATGAGGATAGGATGTGGAAGAGGAGATGTTGTAGTGCTGCAACTCAGTAAATATCCATATGAATGACGTTTACTCTTTCTCTTTTCAAAGGTGTTTACTCAGAACATTTTTCATGAAACTATAACCTCATATTTGTAGATTTGAAATCATAGCTACTCTCCAACTGTTATGCATCAAACTCTAGCTATGTGCTCTTTACTCACTATTACTAAACCAGCAAGGTAGGCATTTCTATTTCCAATTGAAGATTCACAAACTAGAGCAATGAAAAGCTAAGTCTTTTGTCTAAGTTCAAAAAATTAGTCAGTGGCATATCTACTGTGCAAAACTTTCTGATATAAAAACAATGTGTTCTTTTCTTTATGACATTTTGCCGCATGGTAAATTTTAACTGTAGAAGAATTTTAGAATCTCACCTGTCACCTTTAATCATTATCAAATCATCTTATCTAGTTCAAATGTACTTAAAGGCAGCTTTTTCTTCTTTTAACATTATATCAATGTGATAAGCTGGTGCTTATAGTGTCTAAATTGCTAAAGTATAGTATACAAATTTAACTTTTATGTCTTCATGAGAACTAAACTTTTCTTTTTAATTAAGAATCGCTGATGGAAGCCCTCCTCAGAAATCATGTAGAGCCAAACATCAAGTTCTAGAGGCAAGGGATGCAACAGTATTAGAGATACTTAGTAAATCAACATTAAGAACTGATTGCTTTGCTGTTATGTTGACCCTGTCAATACATTGAACAGATTTTTTAAAATCCTCTGCATAAAAAATGACTATCTAAAAATAACGTCTTTTCTTAATCTAATTTTGAAATCACATTTTATGAATTTTGTGATAGTGGTAGTTAAATAAAAGAATCCCATTGCAGCGAAATTTTGCTTACTCTGGAATTCAAAGAGGAATTTTTAGAAGTGAGATGAAAAATAATGTTGGTATTCAGCATGTTTATTAAAACTTTGCTGATTTTGCAATAATCTCTCCTGTGTAGCATGTCCGAATTCAATACCCATCTCAAAAACTTGTATGGGGGAGGGGAGGGAGTGGGGGGAGTCTGGAGCAAAACACACCAAATGCTTTGTGGATGTCTGTTCCTATCGTGCTGAACCTCATTATGATGTATAATTACAATGGATCAATAAAACTATTAAAAATAGGAAAACAGACATGAAACAGTGAACACATTTGAAAATGAATTTTGTGATATCAGAAGCAGGTGCTACTAATTTTATTCCAACTTTCCCCAAAGGGACCTGCAAGGCATTCACAAGAGCACTAGTCCACCAGGAAAAAGAATCCAGACAATTAGAGTTATTACTGTCTCTATGCTAATACCAATTCCTAGAACTCTACAACAATGCTTCAGTCCACGGGTCCAAGCCGTAGCTTGTTTCAATCAGGTAGTAAGTGGAGACTTTACTTGCTTCTGTTTATGTGGTCCAGTGGCTCCTTGAACTAAGCAAGTGGTTGTTACCTTCGTTCCTAAATTAAGATGAGAATAAATATAATCAGCAAGTGAGAGAATATCTGTGGCAACTCCCTTTCCTATGGTCTAAAGGATAATATGATTGAAAGAGCCAAAGGGAAGATCCTGATGATCGCTTTTGGTCTCAAAAGGCCTGCACATTAGCAGTATCTTGTGCCTGCGTGAGACCTGGAGATTAGTGCCACTAAGAAAGAATAGTGAATCCAGTGACATCATGACTTAATGTGCCTACTGTCCATGCAGAAGGCAGGTAGACCTTGGAGAATGTGTTGAATATCATAAAGTTGGCTAGTGATTTCTGCTGCTGTTCTTATTTCACATCATACTCATTATTACATTTTATTCATATCACATTATATTCATGTAGTGTCTTCCTGGGCATATCAACAAAACTCCTAGCAAATTATATGCAATTATTGATCTTCAATATGCTTTTCTTTCTACCCCCCAAATTAGAAAAAAGGTCAATATTTGTTTGCTTTAATTGAATAGGGATAATATTGTATCTTCATTAATTCACTTCAGTGGTTCTGTGCCACTCAAACCTGTTCATCTTTTCCCCGAGGCTGCATGCTGCTCTGCTACTTTGCTTCTATTAGGCTCAGAGGACCCTGTGAGCAGAGAGCAGCAGGTGTGCCAGATGACCGGTAAGACATTATTGCCATAAAATAAAGGAACCATATAATTCAGGGGCCTGATTCCTCTGTAAAGCTCTGGGGAATTTAGAAATCTAGAAATTTCAGGATGATCTTCCAAAACAAAAGATAGTTTGTTTCACTTTGTACTCTTTACCATGAAGGCAGAAACACAGCAAATTATACATCTTTTGGGGTTTTTCAGGAAAGACAAAGAGTTGATTTGGATGTGCTGCTGATTCATTTACTGAATGGCTCAAGATGCTACCAGTATTGAGAGAAAAAGTAGAAGAGGATAGTGTAATTGAGTTGGGCTGTGTGCCAGTAACTCTCTCACTGAAACTCTATGAGCAAGGGAATCCAACCTTGCTGAAAGTGTCTGTGGCATACCGGCTTAGTAAATGGTATTTGGGGTTAGCCCCCACACACAGAACCACAGCAATGTTTCTGTGGTTTTGGAGTAAAGCCAGGCCTTCGCTGACAGGAAATTTTTCTGCTTTAAAAAATAATTCTTTGCTTACTACTGGGTTGGTCCTTGTAGAGAGGAATAATTGATTGCAGAGCTTCACCACCAGGTAACCCAAGCTGTCCATCATGAACTGGAGGTTATCAGCTTGCATATGCCAGGAAAATAAAACATGTTCTTCAAATCTAAATCATGGCATGCAAATGTGAACAGGATCTAAAAGCACAAGTATGTTACTTTAACAAGGAGCTCATGCTTCTACTGTGTTTATCCCTTCCTCAACATACAGCTGCAGTCGAAGGAGCATGCTATAAACCAAAGCCAAATGACTTCCTGAGAAACTTTCATAGTATGCTGGAAATAGGATTAGGAGAGTTGTGGCATTTAAGCCTTACTGACAAGTGGAGTTAAAATGCATCCAATTCGTTGGGGATAAAAGAAGGCTGGAAAAGACAAAGATAAGGACATAAGTGGGTGGTAAAAAATTGAACTGAAAAGAATTTGGAATAAATGGTACGTAGGATAGTTTACTAGGATGCTTTAAAAAGAAGAATGCGGATATAACTTTTTGAGATGATTTAGGGTGTGAAAACATTATGTAACATGGGAATGTTCACCAAACCGTCTTCACAGCAGTGGGGTCACTCTATACTCGGATACTTTTAAGTTGGCTTTTTCCCTAAGCCTCTTATGACTTGGCCAGTGGACTCCATGATCTCCATGGCAGGGTTAGAGGCTATGTAGCAACAAATACTACCCCACTTCACAGTTTACTGACCTGCTCCTGCTGTACATACAAATTCTCAACACCAGTGAAAGACACCAAACCTAAAATGTGTTATCCCTTAGCAATCTAGCCAGCCATCGATTGTGGTTGATGTTGGGCCTCTTCCATCTTGAAGGGGATAGTAACTTATCCAAGCTAGACTAGCGTTTACTCTGGATTGGATGCTCCTTCCATTTCTAACACTTCATTCAGCAACCTCATCCTGGGACTTACTGGATGCTTTATTTACAACTTTGATTCAGACAAAAGAATTAACTTTATGTGGACAAAATTAAGGCCTTTGAATGATAATCACAGAATCTCTTATTGCCATGTACTCTATCATGCAGAATCACCTGACCTTGCAGTGTTGAAATTACCTGGAGGCTGAACAAAGATAAGATAGAAGCTAACATCTAATAAATGAGAGTGCCATCCGATGTCAAGTGTGTGTATTCTCTGAATCAGTCCAGAACACAGGAAACAAGATAAAGTATGGTCGCACCTCTCATTCTCAAACCTAGTGAATCCTTCCCAAGTTAGTGTTCCCATGCTTTCATCTTTGGGCTCTGCATCTGGTTTAGAGCTCTGCCAGGAGGTTTTAGACCACGAGGGTAAGTATTCAACCAGGGGACCTCAATGAGAAGTCTGAGGTTGTTATTTGTCCATTTTAAGCTCTTCATGCTACAGAAAAAAAAAGAAAAGAAAAATGGATCCTGATGGTCAAGTGGAAATAGTTACTGTAGGAAAAGGGTTATAGTCTGTTTAGAACCCAAGGTCTTCCCTAGCATGCCTCCTAGCCTAACACATAAACAGTAAAACTTTTTGGAAGGCTCCTAAAACCTCCGAAGGACTACAGAACCTTTCTGTAGGTAGGCCCACCAGTGAATTCTATTTCTCAGAAATAGTAGTTCCATTTACCTTGTCATGAAAACAGCCTCAACTACCCGCAATGTCAACTGAAGGTAAATGAAATATTAACTGATTAATGGGGAACAAAATCATAATTATCAGTGACAACCTTATGACAACTACAGAAACCTAATATCTTAATCTTAATTCTTTAGAAAATATAGCTTAAAGTTTATGTGTTGGATGCTTAGGGAATGAGTATTCAGTTTCAGGGAAGCAATAGTGAAGAAGAAAAAGAAATGAGTCAGAAAAGAAGGAAAAACTGACAAAAGGTGGGGCATTTTTGTGCATTCATAGTTTTTCAAAGGAATACAGCTGATTCCTTGGTGAAGGGAGGTTTTGGAGAAGCCATATGAAACCACTACCTCTAGGAACAGTCCATTGTAGGCAGAAAGGGGAAGCCATGGATTGGCTGGATTCACTGCCGTTTCTAGACTCTCTCTGGCCAAAGTAAAGCCCATGGGGAGATAACAGCCTCTACTTTCCGGGTTGTGTTAGTCCAAAGGGAAAGTCCTAGCCTTCCTGGTTTCATCTGGAATTCTGAACCCTGCTCTTTTCAGTCTCCAGCAATGCAGAGTAATTGGCACCTGGGTGAAAACCCAGCCCTTGATTTTGAAATTGTGGAGTGTTAGGGGGTGAGCTGAAATCAGTAAGACAGGGCTTTGTGACCTGCAACAGTCCCGTCTGGAGCCTGGGGAACAGATAGGTCAGAGTGGATCTGAGGCAGCACACACACTGGGCCCTCTCCTCACCACCAGTGTTACTACCCATAACTTTATCCTTTCACCGTCATGAGCAAACTAATAAGGTTTTAACGTATTTCCTCTTCTTTTCCTGTTTTTTTTTTTCATATACAGGGAGTAGTGGTGGTAGGTAGCTGTAACAATTTAGCTCATCATAGTTTATAGAATGTAAAAAATATAGAGGAATAAAAACATTGTGACAGTCTGGACTTCAAGCAGGTCACATTAACTGTCGGATTTTTTTTTTTTTCTTTTTGGAGATTGAACTCAGGGACATTCTAACTCTTAGCTGCATTCCCAGCCCTGTTTTTTGAAACTGGGTTTCACTAAGTTGCTGAGACAGGTTTCAAACCTAAGATCCTCCTGTCTCAGCTTCTCAAGTACTGGGATTACAGGCATGCACCACCATGCCTGGCTGACTGTTGGAATTTTTACTAAACATATTTGGAGACAAAGAAAAGACAAATTTTACTGGCATATGTAGTAGTTGTATATTTTGGGCACATGAATTTTATTGGGATTGTTACTGTCTTGGAGCTGAAACTTGGAAGAAGGAGCATTTCTAAATATTTCTCTTATATTTCCCAACAACCTTTGGGCATCACCCTCTTCTTTGGGATATTTTCTATGTTCGATTCTCCTGTTCCTAAGAATGTAGAAATCTACTTACCTAAGGCCTCTTGCAACTGAAGTGCATGCATGGAACCCACACTTCACTAATGGGGCTCTCACATGAGCCTCTCTTGGTGAAGAGTGTGAAGGGAATAAAGATACAAACATAAGATCCACTCTTAAGCACAGGAGTAAGTGGTGAGAGATCCCCAGGCTCCAGCGGCAGTGGCTGAGGACCAGGGGCCTCGCACAGCAACAGCATTTAGAACTGCAGTGCGTGAACCCAGAGTTGCCTGTTGACTGTTCCCAGTAGAACGATCCCGTAGAAAACCATAGGTGTTATTTTTGACTGGGATCATGATTCCCTGGCTAGCATAGATGTTTGGTGAGTATCCCAATAGCTTTTTAAAAAATGTGTTTTTCTGTTCACACTGTAAACCCTCGATATAGATTGTGTTGTAATTTCTACATAACACATACTCATTTTGGGGATGACTTGACATTTGCATTGATATTTATAAACTTTAAATTGAGTCTTTCACTTTGTCAATAGTACACACACATACACACAGAGAGAGCGCCAACAGAAAAATTCACTCAAGAATGTCATGAAGTACATTAATTATTAAATATGATAAGTGTTTAGAACTTGTGTGTGTGTGTGTGTGTGTGTGTGTGTGATAAGTGGTGAATAAGTATTAAACTATTTTTAAAAAATAATGTGATAAAACCAAGATATTCTGAACTATATAATTAGACAAATTTTGCTTACATTGAAATTTAAATTGTATTTGTATATATACCATACTGTGTCCATTCATCTATTGTTGGACATCTAGACTTTGTCCATATTTTAGCTGTTGTCAATAGTGCTACAATAAACATGTCATGCAAATATCTCTTTGTTATGCTAATTTCATTTTCTTTGGGTTTATACCCAGAAGTGGGATAAGTTAGATCGTATGGTAGACTTATTTTTAGTTTTGTGAGGAGCTGTCATACTGTTCTCCATAATAGCTGTGCTAATTTATATACTACACATAGTATATGAGTTTCTTTTTCTCCATATGATCAGCAGCATTTTTTATTTTGGGTGTTTGTTTTGATAATAGCCATTCTAACTCATTGTAGTTTTGATTTGCATTTTCCTGATGGCAAAGATATTGATAATGTTTTCATATTTTTGTTGGCCTTTTATATTTCTTCTTTTGAGAAGTGTCTGGTCAGATCATTTGCTCATTTTTTTAAGTTGAATTGCCTGTTTTTGTTTTTTAGTTCCTTATGTATTCTGGACATTAAATTCTTGCTAGATGACTAGCTTTCAGATATTTTCTCCCATTCTGTAGGTTGTCTCTTTATTCTGTTGATTTTTTTTCTTTGCTGTGCATAACTTTTTAGTTTGATGAAATCCCATTTTCTATTTTTGCTTTTGTTTCCTGTGCTTTTGGAATCCTGTACAGAAAGTTATTGCTTATACTAATGCCTTGCCTTGAAGTGTTTACCCTGTGGGTTGTTTTGTTTTGTTTTGTTTTGTTTTGTTTTTGGATACTGGGGATTGAATCCAGGGGCATTCCACCTCTGAGCTACACCCCCAGCCCTATTTTATTTTTTATTTTGAATCAAGGTCTTGCTAAGTTGCTGAGGGAGGGTCTCACTAAGCTGCTGAGGCTTGTCTTGAACTTGCAATCATCCTGTCTCAGCCTCCCAAGTACTGGGATTATAGATCTGCACCCCATGCCCAGCTTCCTGTGCTTTCTTCTAGCAGTTTCAGAGTTTTGGGTCCTACATTTAGGTATTTGATCCATTTTAAGCTGTTTTTTTTATACAGGGTGAGAAATGTGATCAAATTTCAGTCTCCTACATGTAGATATCCAGTTTTCCTGGCTCTATTTATTAAAGATGCTATCCTTTCTCCAATGTATGCTTTTGGTGCTTTTGTTAGAAATCAGTTTTCTATAGAAGTGTAGGTTTAATAACATCCCGAGATTTTTCACTCTAATAACATATTGAAATTTTGTATTGTAATTATTTTTAAAATATGCATCTGGAATGAATTGTTTGCACACTTAAGATTCATTGATTTTTGTAAGAGATCTATAGTTTATTTTTGTTTGTTTTGAGCTCTGAAAGCTGCTTTATTTTAACTTCACAATGTATTTTTTACATCTTTCTATTATTTTATATTCTAGATGAATTTGCATTTCATAAGGAATATCTTTCAGTAGAAACATTTTTAAAGAACTCCCCGGAAAAATCTGCTCCCTGCATTATTTTTTGTTGTAATTCTGCTACAGCCTCCTCTCCCTCCTCCTCCTCCCCCCCTCCTCCTCCTCCTCCTTCTTCTTCTTCTCCTTCTCATTTTCCTCCTTCTTCTTCATCTTCTTTTTTTTTTTGATTTTCTTAAGTTGTTGGCTAATTAAATATTTTGAGGTACATCTTCTTAATTTTACTTAAAGGAAGTCTATATTTTTACCTTGTACAACTATTTTGAAGCACATTTGGCTGTATGTGTTTTAAATTTATTCTATTTTGTGATTTTCTTGTATCCCTTCATCTTTCCTTGTTCCTGAATAATTTAATGGATTTGAATGCAAAATATAAAACAAAACAGAAACTCAACTGCTCTAGTACTAGTGTCACTCAAAAGCATATTTCTACTGCCTTCCTAAATAACCTATCATAATATTCCAGATTACATTTTATAGAATACTGGATTTATATCTTGCTGTGGCTCCTTCTGATATTTTAAAGCATACTTTGCTTTTCCTTTAGACCATTTATTTTAAAAGGACAACTCTACTTTTTACTTACCTTTCATGTCAGAATACTATTTTCTTTTCAAAATTGTTTTAAAACATACCCAACAGAAATTTCCTTCTTTGGAATGGCATTATTCCACATTTAAAGCAATAGTGGCATATAATTTTTCATTTGGAAGTTTTTGGTATTTCCATAGAAATAGAAGCAGGAGACAAAAATAAACTTCTGCTAACAGATATTTAAATAAGAAGGAAGGTGCCATAGCTTGGATCTGGATGTTCCCCCACAGGCCCATGTGCTCAAGGCGTGGTCCTCAGCTTGGCACTACTGGAAGGGAGTAGAAGCCTTTAAGAGGTGGGGCCCAGTGGGAGGTCGTAAGTCGTTCCAGGTGTGCCTTCATAGGGGATGAGGGGATCTTGTGTCTTCTGCTCTCTCTTGGTCTTTTTCTTTGCTTCCTGGCTGCTATGAGGTAAATGGGCTTCCTCCACCAGTCACTCTCACCATGATGTACTGCTTCACCACAGCCTAAAAGCAATGGAACCAATACCTCCCAAACTGTGAGCCAAAATGAACCTTTCTCTTTTTAAGTTGATTATCTCAGGTCTTTTATTACAGTAACAGAAAGATGACTAATACAGAAGGCAAGAAAAAAAAAACAAAAATGGTGATCCATTCTTGAATAAAGACAAAATATGAGACAAAAACATATTAAGGCAATAATAAAATAAAGTGGATTTTATGATTTACCTGTCAAAGGTTATATTCATTTATTGAATAAGAAGCCAGTTGAAACATCATATTTGCTTTGTAATTTCTCCTCCTGCAAGAATTAGAGTAAGGCAATTTAATGGTTAGCAAAAAAATTTAAAAAAAGGCACAGTGAGGTGACATAATGACATGTCAACTCTTTCCAGTTTCTGTCATGGCATATTTTCTTGCCAATACACCAGAACAATTGTTGCATAATTTTATTATTCAAATTTCCATGGAAATTTATATTAATCTATGATCCCAATAAAATTATTTTATATTATGGAATGGTTTTGTTGAGATCTACTTTTGATAAAGTTTGCCAAGTCTTATGTCATGACCTCTTGATATCCTAGTCTATACCTTTAAACTGAAACTCTTCTTCCTTTACATGCAATCTTTGTATTTCCTTACATGACTAAGATCTCGTTTCTGGTTTATTCTTAAATGAAATCTCTACTAAGGAGTCAGTGCCTAGTCACTTCTCAGATGTTTGTGAATAACAGGCTGTATTCTGACTGCATGGACTTTTTATGACTATTCTTGATTTTAGGTTATGGTTGTTTTATGGATTCTTTAAACTAGAGATGGAGGCAAGATAAAATAAGTCAGTGAATATTTCTGCTCAACTTTAGAGAGTTTCTGATTAAACAAAAATTTACTGAGAAATTTTCTATGTTTTTCAATATTTTGAGTGTCAAAGAAATGACACCTTGACACACTTAAGTGTTAAAGAAAATGTCAAATAAACCATTCACTTGGCAGTCTTTCAACATTTAAGAAATGGAAGAACCTGGGAAAGAAAAAAATCAAAGCAAAACAAACATTCCATTTCATCTCCCTCCACATTAAATTAAGGACCAGCTTTCTTTTTTGTGAGCTTAGGTGCATAATATGTTACATACTCATATCATTTATCATCCACCTCAGACACCTTTGAGAGAGAAGTGAAATACTTCAATAGTTATCCTCTGAAACCAGGAATAAATCAGAATTATCCCAGGCAAACCAGAAAATATGATTACCCTAGTACTGTAATGTCTTTCCTTTCAAAAGACATTAATTCCTTTTTATGAAGTACTGAAAAAATAAAGAAAAATGTCTTGGAAAAAATTATATCTTTTCTTCTTTTTCTTATTTTTTCTCTTTCATTTTTCATGTGTTTGCAACAACAGTTTTTAATATCTTTAGTTGTTCATAAGTACATCTCATAGTTTTAAATGCATAAAATAACAACCTAGAATTGTAAATGAAACCTGATATTTGGAAATATAATCATTAATATATTAGAAAATGAATTGGCAGAATAGCAATATATGTGCTTCATTCTTAGTGCACAAAATTGCAAGATATCACAGGTGGTATAATTATCATTATAACTTTGAAGTGGCTATAAGTATTAACAGTACTTTAGGTTCTATATTGTAAAATATGCATAACTGCTATTGATGACAACATCACTGCTAATATTATTAAAATATGTCGCCTAAATTATAAAGGAAGAAACCTAGTTTTCAATTAGAGATTCATGAAAATAAAGATGCATTTCTTCCTTTCCGAATTTTAGGACCTCCTAAATGACTAACCACAAGTAAGGACAGTTATCTTAGAATAGCTACAAGAAATAAAAAACAGTGAAAGAAACAACTTTCTCAACAAGATCCTAAAAATTATAGTGACCTTATAAATTAACCTTCTATATTTTGTGTCTTTGATTTTCAGAATCACGTAAAAATTAACAAAAAATACAATATGTGATTTTCTGTAATATTTTACTGAGATATTGGACTCACAGCCATGGAAGTGTTATATATTTCTGAAAATTACCTATCAAAGTTGCCCAAAATAATCAATTATAGCTTTTCTTAGAGATAAACTTTTTTACTGCACTACAATGAAGTAGATGCTACTTTATTTTTTCTTTTCCTTAATGAGCTACAGCTATTATCCAAGCAGCTAATAATGGAACTGAGATCTATGTCAATCAGCACTTTGAGTCTTTTAAAATATAGCACATTTTTTAATTTAAATGACACATGTTAATCTTTGCACTAATTAGTGAAACTGCATCATTTAAGTCAAATGATGATGAGCTACAATGGATCAGCTTTGGAAAAGGTCACATTTCAAATAAAAGTCACTGGCACTTTCATTAAGATTTATTTAAAGTCAGAGCTGGTGCTACTCATCTTCAGAATCTTAAATACAAGGGGTGGACAGATTTTTGTTCACCTAATCAAGTTGTTAAAGTATGTCTAAATCAATACAAATAAATTTAAACCCATCAGCTTTTTATGAACTAAAATGATAGATTTGTTTGAATGATTCTTTACACAATGCAGAGTGAAGGAGCAATTACTTTGTAAATCTTCTTCCTCTACAAATATGGAGAATGAGAGGTGGGTAGCGTAGGCTAACACAAATGTATGAGGAAACAAAGGAAATGTTTCCATGATGAAAATAATGGATTTTCTATGGATAGTACATGTCTTAAAATGTCCTCCCTCAAATTTCTTTTAATATACACTAAGTATATAGAAGAGGTAAAAAACAAAGGCACAACAATAATACTCTGCAATCAATATTTCTCAAGAATCTAGGAAGAATTTCTTCTATGAGGTTCATGGAACAGGGTTAACAAGCCTACTTTTGATCAAAGTGCTTTATGCTACTAGAAACAAAGATGTGTTGCTTTTGTCTACTAGTAGGTTAAGGTATATACAGCTTTAATCAACATATTAGCCTTGATGCCTTTCAATTATTTAGAGGGCTATTCATACTCCACTGGTCCTGATCTGAAGCTATACTTTTATGCTCAGTCTAGAGAATTCACAGGATGGCTAGCACAACCACAGGAAGGGCAGAGAAAGAGCTGGAGATCAAGGATGTTAAAACTTTGGAGTCTGAACACCAAAAATATCTCTCCATCTTCATTTTTATTTCTCCTTGACTATCTTCATATTCTATCTCTTAGACTGGCATCTTCCCAAAGATCTAGAATCATAAGTCTTTGTACTTCCCATACTTCTTAATTCATATTTTTGCCCCCATAATATATTTTATAAATTAAACATGAAATATAGTTTAACATTTTTTTACACAGTTCTGGTTTGAAGATTTGTGAAGAAAGTCTCAGGTTTGTCTGGCTTTTCTCAGGAGCCAACCACCATGCAAATCAACTATGGCCACCAGACAACACTTGAAAAATTGTATCCCTGCTGGAAAGAAGGGTTTGGAGTGCAGAAAGGAGAAATTGCCCTAATCAAGAGGTTACGCTTTACGAAGGAGGCAATACTTGAAAAGATGAAGCATACCTACTTGTAGTATATACCCACTACAAGACATGCAATGTAAAAATAATGACCTAATAGCAGTAATTTGGGATTTAAAACAAAACAATATATTGTACTTAGTTTTACATTTTATGTATTTCATATTTTTATGCATAGTGTAGCAAATAAAAATAATTCAATTGCCAAAATAGGTAAAATCTTAAATAAAAATGAAAACTTTGAAGGTCAGAAACAGTTTTAGTAAAGTTTTATTTCTAACCACAACTACAATAAAATACAACTAAAATAATGCACAGAGATTTATCAAACACATATCAACATCAATAAAACAGAGGCAGTGTGTTAGCTTTTCATCACTATGACCAAAATATCTGACAAGAACAATTTAGAGGAGGGAAGATTTATTTTGATTCATAGTTTCAGAGGTTTCAGTCCATGGTTGGCTGGCTGTATTGCTTTGGGCCTGAGATGAGGCAGAACATCATGGTGGAAGGATATGGCAGAGGAAAGCTGCTCCGCTCATGGCAGCTAGAAGGCAGGAAGGGAATAGGGAGAAGATGAACCCCACCAGAGCATCCCAGTGACTTACTTCCTCCAGTTAGGTCCTACTCCCTGTAGTCCTTCAGCTATTGGTGGACTAATCTCCTTGGTCAGAGCCCTCATCATCCAATCATTGCCTAACAGCCCCACCTCTGAATCTTGCTGTACTGGGAAGCATGCTTTCAGTATGAGCCTTTTGGGGAACATTCTTGATCCAAATCATAAAAGGTAGGAAACTATTTTAGACAAAATGGAATTCAAAGGAAAATAAGTTCAGTATTTCAATGGATTTTGGGGTAGATTTAACTATATCTGAAACAATTTTTGACATAATATGCAGAATAAATAAAGATGTAGAATGGAAATAATGTAGCAAACTTGAAAAATTGTAATTTACAAAACCAAAACTTTTTTTTCAAGTAGCCACTGTCAAAAAAGAATAGATGGTATACTGTCACAAGGACAGTACCAATAACTTCCTAAAAATTACATAAACTATAGTTGCCCACAATGTAATAAATCAGAAATCAATAACTTTTTACTAACAAAATGGTAAAAAGTTAAGCAACTAAAACTTAGAAATAAAACATCTTAAATGCCACTTTATTAAAAAAAACTTAAATTATGATTCCAGACTTTTAAAAGATAGATAAAATTAGGACATTGCATTAAATCTTATGAAAGATAAAAACATCATACTCAGAACCATGACCTTCAATACTTCTGTTTTTTAAATAAAAATAAATTAATATTTAAGCCTGATATGGTGGCTCACACCTGTAATCCCAGTACTTGGGAGGCTGAGACAGGAAGAGTTAGTGAGACTCTTAGCAACCTAGTGAGAACATGTTTCAAAACAAAAAAATAAAGAGAGCTGAGGTGTAGCTTGGAGGTAGAATGCCCCTGGGGTCAATTCCCAGTAACATACACACACACACACACACACACATTCAGCTCAATAACTGAAAAAATATGATAAATTAAATAAAGGAGGAGTAATAAAAAAACACAAAATTATGAAATAGAAGTAGAGTACAAATAAAACCAAATATAAGAAATTGTACTTATAAAATGTTACAGAAAAGCCCCTGGCAAGTCTAAATACAAGAAAAGATACGTAAGAACACAAAATTAGGAATGAGACAAGGGGTATAATAAGCAAAATAAAGAGATAGCAGTTAAATGATAATATGATGTGAAATGAAAGTATTTCTCAAGGCATAGTTTTCAACTTGTCATAGCTAGATAGAGAATTAATGTCCCCTGAAGAGCTCATTTATTAATGTTCAGGGTTGATGTAGTTAAGTCATGAGAGTTTTAATCTCATCAATAGATGGATTTATCTAGGTAGTAACCTAGGCTGGTGGGTGTGGCTGGAGAAGGTGGGTCCCTGGAAGTGTGGCCTTAGGCATTGTGTTTGTGTCTTTGAATCCCCTTGCTGGCTTGCTCTCTCTGTTCCCCTCTCTCTGCTTCCATGGCCATTCCCTGGGATCCCTGATCCAGGCTTCACATGGGCTGAAACCAAAATCTCCAAGGAAACTGTGAGCAAATAAATCTTCCTTCCCCTAAGTTGTGTGGTCAGGTTTACTGGGATACAACAGTGAGAACGTTGACTGAGACACAATTCTTCTAATGAAGACTTCACTGGAGCAGTAAAGATGCCAGCATGGAGGTCTACCAGAGTGACTAGATCCAAATGTTTGTAGAATGAAATAGGA
The DNA here is from genome assembly GCA_004027185.1 of Glis glis. Classification (NCBI taxonomy): domain Eukaryota; kingdom Metazoa; phylum Chordata; class Mammalia; order Rodentia; family Gliridae; genus Glis; species Glis glis. Next base: position 119,951 of record PVJS01000267.1, read on the forward strand.
ATCTGTATTTCCATACGGTGAATTTTATTCATACTGAAGTTTGAGAAATACTATTCTCTGCTAATAAATGTTTAAATTTATTCTTTTTTATTAAAATTACATTACCAACATTGACTAATAATAATGGCTGAAAAATGGAAATATACAAAAAATAAACCGAATGTCCTCAGAAGTGGTGTAAAATGTTTGATAGATACTGCTACAAATCATTTAAAAGATTGAAGATACCTGAGTCAGGTTACAAATGAGCAGATCTCTGATATAAAAGCAGGGTAAAAAACAAAAAACCAATATCCTAAGTGACCTAGAGACCAAATTCATTTAAGACTGTCATACAATTCTAACTACAATATGAAAAAAAGAATTGAAGAGCACAATAAAGGAATTGTCCATGACAATAGCATAGGATTTGATAGGGAAATACAGTAATGTTCTAATAGAAGAAAATATATTATTTTAATTCATTGCATCAATGTAATCATTAAGAATATCCATAAATTAATAACTATTAGTGATAAAACATGTCAAGGACAATTAAATATTAGCATTGATTCTTGAATTTATCAAGAATTTGATAAAACAAAATTACAATACTACTTATACTTCATAAGTATTATCTATTTAATGAATAGATAAATAGTAAAATACTAACAACATTCCAATTAATATTAATACCCACATAAGAATCTTCTCATTATTATTATTTGATGCCATTTTTCTGAAAGATAAATGATAAAAGATAAAAGATGAAACCAAAACATAAATATGGAGCATAGCTATGGGACAGAAGGAGAGAAAATTATCCTAAAGAATAAGTATACTGGAAATGTGCAAAAGAATCTGATAAAATGTCCTAGAGTTAAAAAGTGAGTTGAGAAGAAGAATCTTGAATGTGTCATAAATATAAGAAAGCCCATCATTTCCCTATATGCCAGTAAGGATCAGTTCGTTTTTTATGGAATACAGAATCCATTTATAGTAACTTTAAAGGATGTTAAAATAACTAGAAGTAAATTAAACAAAATGCTGTGTTCCTCATTTATTATCATCTGTGAATACCTAGCATTAAGTGCTCTTTGATGATAAGACTTTTAAAGACCGAAACTTGTACCAACTTGTAATTATAAAAATATTGATTTAAATAGACATTTCTTATTTCTGAATATTCTAAATATGTCAGTTTTTAGTTCACAGAATAAGTTGTCATATAATTAAAATTTCAAAATATATGAGGGCGGTTTAGCAAATTAAATCTATGGAATTCCAAGACACATCAAGAGATAAAATAGCCATAAAAAGCCTGGCATGCTGATGTAGTACTTGGGAGGCTATAATCCCAGTACTTGGAAGGCTGAGACAGGAGGATTGCAGGTTCGCGGTCTACCTCAGCAATTTAGCAAGGCCCTCAACAACTTAGTGAGACCCTGTTTCAAAATAAAAAATAAAATAGGGCTGGGGGTGTAGCTCAGAGGCAGAATGACCCTGGGTTCAATCCCCAGTAACACACACACACACACACACACACACACACACAAAATAGCCATAAAATTTTTGAAAAAATGTTGACTGGCAATTGCTTTATAAAAGTTTGAATATGATATAATTGTAGTACATAAAAGTACAGTGTTAGTATAAAATTGAACACACAGAAAAATATAGAAATTAAAGACCCCATTAATCATTACTTTATACTTATGCTTTTTTAAAATCTGAGACCTACTGTAAAATTGATAGTTATCAACAGTTATTTGAAAATTTGGGGGGAAATAAAACTATAACTTCAATTTTTACTATATACTATAATAATAAATCCACATTGACTTAAGTGGTTAAGTAGTTAATTGGGACAAATACTATTGTAAACAAAATAAAATGTGGTAAACATTTAATTGGTTTGAAATTAGGAAGGACTTGCTCAGGATAAAATTAATGAAAGATATCATAAAGGGAAAGAATGGTAGCTTTACCTACATAAAATGGAGAATAAACTAAATAATGCATGAAGAGCTGGCAGTATATTTACAGCAAATATGACAAGAAGGTTTATATTCTCAAAAAATATAAAATATAAAGCATTGGCTGGAGATGTAGCTCAGTGGTAGAATGTTTGCCTGGAATGCATGAGGACCTGAGTTCAATCCCCTGCACAAATTAAATAAATAAATACATGGAAAAAGGAAGGAAGGAAGGAAGGAAGGAAAGAAGGAAGAAGGAAAGAAGGAGAGAGAAAGCAGGCAAGCAGGCAGGCAATACTACAATAGAAAATTTAGAGGGATGAAAAGGCATAAAAATCCACAGAGAAAACATACAAACAAAACATTGGTGTGTGCAATTTTCTCAATTTCCATAGTAATCAAAGGGTGTATATTTTAAAAAGATAACATATTAATGAAATCAACAAAACATGAAAACATACACTATATCTAGTTGGCAAAGATTTTCATAAAGACCATGAAGGGGTAGTGATCTGTGGTGGAAAGGGCCTGGCCTGCACTAACCACCCCAAACACCACAAGCTCAAAAGGATACCAACGAGCATGTGGACACACAGTCAGAAAGGTTTATCAGACAAGCCCAGGTGAGGCCTCAGCCCAGGAGCAGTCAGCTGGAAATGGGTAGCTTGTGGAATCCATTCATGGGATGGTGACGGTGGAGCTCCGGCGTTGTGTCCTGCTAATGTACTTGTGCTGTGCCGAACTGTAGCTATGGTTGTGTCTGTGCTGGTGCAACCATATGTGTGGTATAATGGTATAGTTAGGGAACTACTTCTCTCTTTAGACTCTCTGAGAATGGTCTCAATCAGTACTTTTTATGTAAAATGAGTTGAGTGAATTCTGTTTGATACGACTAAAGAACATCGATTGACTCAGAAGTTGGTGCTAGTGTTAGTTGCAGATAACTGATCCTTAGAAGAACAAATCTGGGATTATTTTCACTGTGTGGTTGGATCTGATGTAGTGAGTACTATAAATGGAGACTCTGGTAGCCAGATTACTCATTTGTCACTGTGGTCATCTGGTATTTTGTGCCCTTTGAAAACAAGATTTGGAAAGACCCCATGTCTATTTCTTTTTTGTTTTTATTGGTGCATTGTAATTATATATCATAGTGAGGTTCAGAGTGATAAATATATACATGCACGCCGCATTCATTGTTTACCTTCAGCTCCCACCCCTCGCCCCCTCCCCATAGATAATCTTTACATCGATATAAGTAACTTCATGTATGAACAAAAAGTTATTTGAATAGCTACCATCATCAGATCTCCTCTTTCTCCTCCCCCTCCCCTTTTCCCTCCAGCTCCTCCTCCCCAATTCCACTAGTGTTCCCCTCATTTATCTGATGTCTTCTTTATTTCCCAGTTTCTCTCTAGCTTTCACGCATGAGTGAAAACATGCCGTGTCTATTTCTATAAAACAGTATGATGAGCATGAGGGCTGTAAGATGGACCAAAGGCCTATAGAAAGAAGATGGCAAACTCAAAGTTCGAAATTTCTTATTCAAGGCAGAGTCAGAAAGTTAGGTATTTTTCTGTAGCTGTGCTAAATGAATGTCTTATCATTTTTCAACCACAGGGATAAACACACACATACACACACACACACACACACACACACACACCAAAAATAAGTTAGTATATAATGGGGCCCCAAGAAATGGTTTCAAGATTTTTGAAAAGATATGTGTGAGCCAGGTGTGGTGGTGCACTCTTGTGATCCCAGTACTTGGGAGACTGAGACAGGAGGATCCCAGGTTTGAGGACAGCCTCAGCAAGTAGGGAGACTCATCAACCTAGCAAAACCCTGTTTCCAAATAAGAAATAAAAATTGGGCTGGGTGTATAGCTCAGAGGTAGAATGCCCCTGGGTTCCATCCACAGTACCACAGGAAATATATATATGTGTGTATGTGTGTGTGTGTGTGTGTGTGTGGTTTAAAGCAGTGGTTAGATGGAACTAGAGAATATTAAGCTATGTGAGATCAGCCAGTCCTAGAAAGTGAAGGGCTATATGTTTTCAGTCATATATGAAAGCTAGAGAGAAATTTGGAACCAAAAAATTAAGGGAATATGCTAGTAGGATAGTGGAAGATTTGGGGAAACAGATGGGGAGGTAAAGGGGAGATTTGATGATGAAAACAGTTCAAATAATCTCATGTTCATATTTGAAGTTCTCAATACCAATTTTAGTATTATGTACGGGGAAGGAGAGGGAGCAGGGTGGAACCAGGAGGGAAACACACAAGTACTGTGTGCCTGCATGTTTCTATCACTCTGAACCTCATTATGATGTATAATTACTGTGTGTGTGTGTGTGTGTGTGTGTGTGTGTGTGTCTGTGTGTGGTACTGGGGATTGAGCTCCAGGGCATTCTACTTTTCTTTCACTGGTGTAGCTATTTTCTTTAACTGGAGACATTACATCTTCAGAGGGCTTTCACAGTACGTGGAGGCTCTTTTTCTCCTCATTGGTGCATCGTAATTGTACTTCGTAATGAGGTTCAGAGTGACAAATATATACAGGCACCCAGTATTAGTTGTATGTTTCCATCCAGGTCCCACCAAGCTCCTCCCCTCCTCATGGATAATATTTACATTGATACAAATAACTTCATGTATGAACAAAGGATTATTTGAATAGTCACCATCATCAGATCTCCTTTTTCTCCTCCCTACACCCTCTATGGATCCCCCTCCCCCATTCTACTAGTGTCTTCCCTCCTTTATTTGAGGCCCTCTTTGTTTCTAAGCTTCTTCCTGGATTCCACATATGAGTGAAAACATATGGCCCTTCACTCTCTGTGACTGGCTAATCTCACTTAGCATAATATTCTCAACTTCTATCCATTTTCCTGCAAATGACACGATTTCATTTTTTATGGATAAGTAGAATTCCATTGTCTATATATACCATAATTTTGTAATCAATTTGTCTGTTGACAGGCACTTAGGCTGGTTCCAAAGTTTGGCTATTGTGAATTGTGCTGCTATCAACATGGAAATGCATGTGTTCCTGTAGTAATCAGCAATCTGATTTCAGTTCTTTTGGGAAGATCCCCAAAAGTAGTATGACTGGCCGGGCGTGGTGGCGCACGCTTATAATCCCAGTACTTTGGGAGGCGGAGACCGGAGGATCCGGGTTCGTGGCCAGCCTCAGCTCTCTCTCTCTCTCTCTCTCTCTCTCTCTCTCTCTCTTTCCCTGTCTCTCTCTCTACCTAGCGAGGCCCTCCGGAACTTCGTGAGACCCGGTTTCAAAATAAAGTATAAAAAAATAGGTCTGCGGGTGTAGCGCGGAGGTAGAACGCTCCTGCGTTCAATCCCCAGTACCGCAAAAAAAAAAAAAAAAGTAGTATGGCTGGATTATATGGTGGCTCCATTCCCAGTCTCTTAAGGAACCTCCATAGTGGCTATACTAATTTGCAATCCCACCAACAGTGTATAAGAGTTCCTATTTCCTCACATCTCCACCAGTATTTATTGTTGTTTGTATTTTTCTTCTTCTTCTTCTTCTTCTTTTTTTTTTTTGGTACTGGGAATTGAAACCAGGAGCATTCTAGCTCCAAGCTACACTCCCAGCCCTATTTTATATTTATTTTTTGAAACAGGGTCTCGCTAGGTTGATTAGAGTCTCACTACTTGCTGAGGCTGTCCTGGAGCCTGTGATCCTCCTGTCTCAGCTTCCCAAATACTGGGATTACAGGGATGCATCACTACACCTGGCTCTTATTGTTTGTTTTCTTGATGATTGCCATTCTAACTGAAGTTATATGGCATCTCAGTGTTGTTTTGATTTGCATTTCCCTGATCGCTAATGATATTGAACATGTTTTCATATATTTATTGGCCATTTGTATTTTTTTTGCAAAGTGTCTATTCAGATCCATTGCCCATTTCTTTTTATATTGGGTTCTTTGCTTTTGTAGTATTGAGTTTTTTAAGTTCTTTATATATTCTATCCACTAATCATCTATCAGAGGAGTAGCTGGTGAAGATCTTCTCCCATTCCATAGGCTCTCTCTTTAGATTCTTGAAAGTTTCCTTTGCCACACAGAAGCTTTTTACTTAGAGGATGCAACTGAACTTGGTGCTAGTAATTTTAAATGCCTAAACAATTTGGGAAAGTCCTGTCCAAAAAAAATTGTTCCACCTACAATGCCTTTTAAATTCTTATTGAAAAACACCAGTTCTGAGTAACACAAATTCCATTTGACTAAGCCTCCTTTGCCTGCAGAACCACCCACCCTGGACTCCAGGCAGAGGTAGCTCTTCCAGTCTTGCTTGAAAACCCTTTGACAACTTTATCCAAATAGCTACCCTGAAAAGTGAAAGAGAATTAAGTCTAGCTGCATTATCATGAAAAATTTTACTTAGGTAAACAATTACTTAAACACAATAGAATTGTTTTCCCTCTCATTTAAAAGTAGTATAGAAATAGATACTCTAGTACTTGAAGTGGGTTCATGATGGTCACTGACAGCCCAGTCTCCAGTTGTAATTTTAATTTGCATCTTTCGTGTGTATGTGTGGTACTGGAGAATGAACCCATGGACATTCTACCTCTGAGCTACACCCCTTGTCCATTTTTTTTTAATTTTTATTTTGAAACAGGGTCTCTCTTGATTGATGAGGGTCTCACTATTTGCTGAGGCTGTCCTCGAATCTGCAATCCTGCAATCCTCCTGTCTTAGTTTCCCAAGTACTGGGATTACCACCACACCCAGCTCTAATCCCCATCTTTAGGGTATTGTCACTTATCTGTGATAATGCCTTAAGCTCCAGGCCTAGTTACCATACAGCGGGGGGGGGGGGTCGTCTGTCATTGAGGAAGCTTCTCTGCATCCCTCTTATTGGCAAGACTTGTACATACAGCAAGCCTATATACCAAGGGTGTTGGGAAATTTGCTATGTATGTAGGACACACAGCTGTCCATCTAAAACATCAGTTCTGAGATTAAAATGGAAGGGAAGAATGAATATGAATGCTATGGTATATAATTAACAGTTTCTGCCATACAAAATCAATCCAATATTCTCTTTGCCTCTTCACAAGACACCCTTGCCTCTAGACTCTGGGATAAAAAGGTATGCACCAAGCAAAATTCAATATGTTGCTAACTGATATCAGTTGAAATTTAGATACCTGTGAGAATGGATTCCAATAATGCTAAAGAAAGAAATATTGTTATATTTAACCCAATGTATTGATATAGATATACCTAACCAATATTTTGAGTTAGTGTACTAGCTGACGTAGTACAGTTTGTGAGCATCCCTAATCTAAAAATCTGAAATCCAAAGTGCTCCAAGATTCCAAATTTTTTGGAGTTCCACCATGACATCCCTAGTGGAAAATTCTGTACCTGATTCGATGTAATAGATTGCAATCAAAATGCACTGTACACTAAAAACATGGTATAAAACTACTTTCGCACTGTGTGCATAAGATGTACATAAAACATAAATGAATTTTATGTTTATTGGGTCCCATTCCCAAGATCCCTCACTATACACATGCAAATATGCCAAAATCTGAAATCCAAACCATTTCTAGTCCCAAGGATTTTGGAGAGGGGATACTCAACCTGTAATTTTAATTTTCTCCTTGTTTTACTGTTTATATACTATGAAGTTTGTAGACACTTTATAGTGGACAAGACTAAATAAGTTTGAGATGTAAGATATTTATTTTTAGACCAGAGATAAAGTAATACAATGATTGATGGAGAAATAAAAATTGTATACATTTATTATGTAAAATTCACTATGGTTTTGTAAGTAAGAATACTGATTCATATTGAAATTGGTACCAATAGTAATCCAGAAGTGAATATTTTTACCATATTACTGAGAAATACACTGGAGATGAAAGGGTTTAAAAATCTTTGAGAAGAGTTACAGTGGCTAATTTTTGTAAGAGAAGTATATATACTGGAAGAAGATGCTAATATTACAATGGGCTTCTTAATTTCAAAGAGAATAAAGGAAGCCTTGACTTGCAGAGACAGAGTTGTGCTACTTACTTGGCAAACAGCATTAAGCATGGTATTTGTAATACACAGAAGGGACACAACAATAATCAGAACAGTACCACCTACAGAGATTTTTTAAATTACTATGGACTGTGAAATCTATAGGTTCAAATAGATGCCAACCCCAAAGTCTGGTATGCTTTCTATAAGCAAATACATTCTAAGTCTGATGACAAAGATGCAACATTCACACTGTAACAAGAGTCACAGCCCCTTGCCTTATCCCAGATTTGAATCAGATCAAGACTTAGAATCCCTGGCTATAGTAAGTAAAAGGTAAAGTTGAGGATAGACTCACAATATTATAGCCTATCTGGGAAATTTTTCTCTTAACCTTTTATTTTATTTTATATATTTATTTATTTAATTTTTTTGCAGTACCGGGGATTGAACCCAGGGGCATTCTACCTCCAGGCTACACCCCCAGCCCTATTTTTTATTCTTTATTTGGAAACAGGGTCTTACTAAGTTGCGGAGGGCTTCACTAAGTAGCTGAGGCTGGCCGCGAACCCAGATCCTCTGGTCTCAGCCTCCCAAGTACTGGGATTACAAGTGTGAGCCACCACGCCCATCTCTTTTAGCCTTTTGAGTGTTAACTTTTATTCTTATAGTGGGGTAGCTGTAAAAAATGGAAAAACAGAAATAAATCCCCATTCTATTACAGAATGACGGAATCTATGGTTACTGTTCTTCGCAGGGACTGATGTGACTTGTGTGGTTCATCCATTCTGCTATGCATGTGAATCATGAGTATGAGCAAAACCTACCAAACTGGTGAAATGATGTGAGAGACAACTCTTTAGCACATTTTTTTCTTTTTCTTTTTTTCATTTTGGTCCTGGGGATTGAACCCAGGAACGTTCTACCTTTTAGATACACCCCCAGTCCTATTTTGTTTTTTGTTTTGAAATAGTCTTGGTAAGTTGCTGGCCTTGAACCTGTGATCCTCCTGTCTCAGCCTCCCAAGTACTTCGATTACAGGCCTGCGCCATAGTGTCCGGCTCAGCATACTTTTTATGTAATGTGAAATCTAGAAGGAGGAGGACTAGTGTGCTGTATTTCAGGACACTGCATGGGCATTTAACAGGAAGAAGAAGGTAGGACAAAAGACAAGGTCATATATTCTCTTTACACTTCCACTGGCATTACGTACATATGTGAGAATACCAATGTCAATCTCAATATGACATTGTATGGGAAAGGGGGAAGTAGGGAGGGAGAAGGGCAAAGCCCCCCCAGTGCTGTGTGCATGTATGTCACTATCACTATGAACTACATTATGATGTGAGACTATAATGCACCAATAAAAGTATGAAAAAAAACAAATGTTCTCTTTACAAGACTGCCAGGTTTATTAAGAAAATAAAGTCCTTTGCAGGTGTGTCTGAGTTCTCATTAGCCAGAACAGTGTCACAAAGTCATAGCTGCAGAACTGCTAGTAATTGGAATTCAGTTTTCCCAACATACAACAGCAGAGAGAAAGGCGGAAGCAGGGTTGCATGGGTATTTAGGGAGCACATTTTCCTACTTTAGGTATAAAATGGAGATTGATCAAATTCCATTTCATTTGGGACCCAGTGGGAGCTTGTGTGAAAACCCCACTTTTGGAAAATGTAGCTAACCAGATAATCTTAGGAACTGCGTTCACCGGGGGAGTTAGGGCTATTTTGATAACGCTAGCTGAGAAGAGCCTCCTGAGCTCCCCCTCTCTACCAACATACTACACCACAAGAAGGAAAAAGAAAAAAAAAATCACCTCTCTGGAGGAACAGCCACCAACTGAAGGAAGCAAGTGCAATGATTCCTAATATCACCACTTAATCTGATTGGGCTGTGCAGACAGAGGACTCTTGGAAATGACATCTGATTAGCATAAGCTTAATCGGGTGGTGAGTTCAGTCACAGCTGCTGTTCCAGATGGAAACTCTTTCCTGGAGCAAATCACCACAACTCCAGCTACCTGGTGTGTGTTTATTTTTCCCCACTTCTATCCCAATTATCAGACAACCCCAGAAGTTATTTGCTTTCATCTGACAGGGCCTGCTGCACACATCTAGCATCCGAGAGCAGGGTTCTGTCGGCTCATCATAACTGGACCACAGAACCTTAATCACCTCATGACCTCCAAGGCAACATCTTGATGTACTTTGGTGATGACATCATGCTCAGAGGACATGGTGAAATGGAAATGGGCTCTCGAGATGCCTTGGTCATGCTCGTGTCAGAAAGCAGGAGAGAAATGGCACTAGCCGCTTAAGTAAAGCTGACAGCCCTGGAGTCCAAGACATGTTCAGAGATCCCATTTTCTTAGCATGTGTCACCAACACAGAGCCTGATACATACATGTAGTTTATTTGGGAAGTGATCCCAGGACACAGTGGTGAAGGACTGGGAAGAGAAAACTAGGAAAAGGAGAATCAATTTATTGGTCAGTCAATGCTGTCTGGACCCTTTGAGTTGTAGAGACTGTGCCTTAGAACTCTCTACAAAATGGCAAGAGAACTATTTATTCATCAGCTCCATCCCCCATTGCTCAAAGTTTGTAATCCTAAATTGTGAATGTGTGAAACCTGAGTAGGTTTCCACAGGGTTCCATGCCACATCACCAGAGTTGATTGAGGTTAGAAAGTAAGAAATATATAGTACAGTTGAACTTTTTGTGAACCTCTAAAATATACCTTGAAATTGTCTGTTTGAACATAGAGCCAGCTCCAGCCATCCCATTATATACAGACTTCCCAGGGGGCATTAACTCCCCTACGATTTCTATTGCACATGGTTAAATGGTGAAAGAATTTTGGCTGGTTTCCCATGCATCATAAGGGCCCAGGGGCAGGAGATATCTGTGCAATGCAGTGGAAGCAAGGGGGTGTTTGCTGCAGCTGGTTCCAGAGCAGATTTAGGAATAAAAGACAGACTGAGAGAATGTGAGATGGTTTACTTAACATTGTAGATAAAACTTCCAGAAAACATTTATTTTGCCAACTCTAACGCAAAGTAGGAGCCATAATATTTGGTGAAATTCTTTGGATTTTCAAGATAACAAATAACACATTTGGATGTGCTATTGCAACCCATTTACTGGATGACCTAAAGGCTGTCAGTTTCGAATGGGGTCCTGAACAAAAGAAGACTCTGCTATGACTGGTATGACTAGACCACAGATGCAATGTTCTTGAAATATATATGCCAGATTGTGGTGCTGAATAATGACTCTTGCAAATCTTGGTAGGAAATTTATAGCAGATGTTCCTAAAGTTTGAAAGTAAATATTCTTTTGATAGGCAGCTTGTGCCTTGCTTCTGAAAAACAGAATGCCTAACTTATCAGAGAGAACCATGAACCTGAGCTACCTTTTGTGATCTTGGTACTATCTGACCAAGCTATACAATTGTGGTATCAACAGCAACATACCAAGTAAATTTCATGTATATGAGACTGAGTATAGGTAGGTGCCAAATTCACAAGTTTCATCAGCAAGTTTTCTCCTTTGACTGTTGTGCCAAAACTTCTACTACCAACCCTGCCTTGATGCTCAGCTTGGATTTCATGAGATTCCTTATGACCAGATGATTGAGAAGAAAGCCTTTGAGCCTATTTTACAGATTGCTCAGCAATACACACTGATACTTGGTGGAAGTAGATTTCTTTGAAAACACAGTCCTGTTCATGTGATCTAGAAGACCCTGGAGATAGGAAATATTCTTGGTAAGCAGAAATTCCAATAGTTATTACTGTGAGTCATTGATTGTTAGGTAATATTTTGGTGGATGACCAAAAACTTTTGAGTTAATAAGATTGGATGATTGGAGACAAGGTGGATTGAGGACAGGTTATGCAAATAGAATAGGTCTAAAATATAGGAATATTTCTATCCTTTGTGGTTGATACAAAATGTCTCCATTGCAAATGATGATCTGAGTAGTTAACTATATAAGTCAGTCTGCCCTGTGGATATCAATCTACCTCAGTGGATATCAATCAATAACTAAGTTATTGTTCTTTAAGCTTATTATCAAAGGGTCCATCCATATTGGTAAGAATAATTGTTATACATGGGCTTTATGACATGTATTTACCCTTTTTACGACTGACCTGGCCACTAGTATAGTTTAATATTCAATTTTCCAGCAGCTCCGTCTTACTCTGATCCTCTGACAAATAGCAAGCCTTAGGAAATCAGTCAGCCAGCTCCTGAAAGGTTACTTATACTAGATAATTTTGTTTCATAAGTGAGATAGCAATTTGTCCTCCTGGAATAGACATTTCATATGAATTTGAATTTTCTTTCTCAGTTTGCCAGTCTTCTGACAGTAATACCATCTGTAGATTTTATTCGATTCCATATAAAACATCATGATAGCCCACTCAAAATGTTTATGACCTAGGAACTTTTTTCAGCAAAATAAGTGACTAGTTTCCTAACTTTAATATGCTTTTCCTTTGTTTCACTGCTTTCAATGTTAATTTTTATTATCTCCTTGAGACACATCTTTGCTGTCTATTTATGAGATATTTATCTGGAACCCAATGTTGTTTAACCAAATATACAGATATGATAAATGCATTAGTATGTTAAAATATGTGTTAAATTTCTTTGGCCCCTTGAACATCTATCTTTATAAAAGTAAGAAAATGTATAGCGATAAGATTGTAGAAAAATATTAGCTATACCCAAATACCAGAGTATTACAGATTTCCCACTGAGATCCTGATACATAGGCATGAATCTCCCCAGAGGTCATGAGCATCTTTTGAATAGCCCTTCTTTAAGATGTTTTCTATGGTAATGTAATGGATATAGCCACAGAGAAATCCAGAGCTATTAAAAATGTGACTCTTTTTGCAGATGGCACATCTGAGACTATTAATATCAATCATAGTCTCAATGTCATGTCCTGAAGGGGAACAAAACTTATCAACAATGTTTTAGAAATCTTACAAACATATATGTGGCTGAATTGCAAGCTACAGGACATCTGTTTAACACAGACATCTATTATTTTAGTTTTGGATAATATATGTTAAACATAACTGCAAAAAAAGGAGGAGGGACAAAACTGTTCCTCAATTGCCTCCTGTTTTTAAATTCATAAAGCAAACTGTCTTCTCTGCTCTCTGTCTCTCTCTGGAGGTCTGGAGGACATGATACATCAACAGCATGTAAAAATTGCTTGTGCCATCTATTGGTGACTTGATTGCACAGAACTACTCCTCTTGTTAATCTTCATATAAAATGGTAATTGTTTAATTATTCTTTTGTAATGATTTCACACTTTGGTAAGTATAGCATGCGTTCCTTGTACTTTAACTCTCTTTGATTTTTATATGCTACTTCTAAAGCAACCAGATGCATTTGAAGTAATGCTAATAAAACAGATTAGGATATGCATATTTGTAATTTAAATGAATTCTATTACTGCTGTGGCTCTGTTTCCTCATGAAGGCAAAAACACAATTGATTCAGTCAGTTATATACATACACATGTTTTTCTAACCAAGTGGCTGCCATTACTAGGTCTGTGTTGGATTATTTTATTACGTTATTCTGTTAGTAGAATAAAAGAACTATATTTCATCACTTTAGCCAAAATGTGCTCTCAGACTGGTTGCTGGTTCACTGAATTAATGATTACATTTCTCTTTCCCTAGGACATGTACAGAGCAATGAAGAAATCAGACCCCCCTCTGAAAAGAGTGAGACCTGGAGAAGGGCTAGTTGAGGATGGCAAAAGAGTAGCTGGAGAAAAGACAAGATAAGTTTCCTATGTTGGATTATAAATCACCAGAGTAATGGGCAATTGTGTGTCAGACTGGGGTTTCAATCCTAGCTCTGACACAGTTTACCAATTTGAGATTGGGAAAATGTTTAATCCTTTGGATACTTAGACTGTAACATTACATCAAATATAATAAATCTCAGTCCACCAACCAAAGAGAGCAAAATAATGGCATGTATAGTTAGTCTTAATGTATATACATATATCAGTTTATGGAACAAAAAGTCACTGGACCCAAATTCTACAAGTTTGTGTTTAAGGTTGATATAATTAAATTGATCTCTTTGATAGTAATCTTAAAACTAGCCTCTAGTACTATTGACATTTGGGACCATATAATTCTTTGTTGTAGAGTTTCCCGTGCACTGTAGGAAGCATAGAAGTATCCCCGGCCAATAGGATTCCTCCCCATTTCCCCCGGTTGTGATAACCCAAAAGTCTCCAAACATTACCAAATCTTCCCTGGGTGCAAAATTTCCCACAATCCAGAGCCACTGCATTACACATACTGAGTAAATCTCAATCCAGCCAATTCTGTGGACACAAACTATTAAAGGACATCAGAGCTTTTCTTATTCTATTTATTAACATTTAGGTCTAGTCAACTAGTAAATTCTGTGCATAAATGCATCTTGTTTCCTACCAGGGCACAAAGCCTTTGCAGATTACTTGTGACAATACTGCACAAGTATAGGATTCACAGTGGCAAGTGAACAATTAAACTTGTTTAAATGTGTGAAAATTGAGTTTGGAATATATGTAAGGCACTGGTTCTGTTTCTAATGTGTGTGGCTACCACTGAGTCATTTAATAGTTTTAGTATTAGAACACCTGAAATCATGACAATGCTTCTTGTGAAGCTGGCCATCTTTAGAGTTTTGAACATCAATATCCATCTTCCTATATTTATAGACAAACCAGGAGCCAGGAAATTTAGATGGTTTGCTCATATCCGTGAATTCAGTTCATTGCAAAGTAGGAATGGTGGTCCAATATTCTGGCAACTACTTTTTTTTCTTTCAGTACAAAATTGTTTCAAAACTTTATACAGTGGCTGCTGGTGGGGTTATAAGGGTCCACCTGATGAGGTATGAACTGATCTCAAATTCAAGCCTTTAATGTCATTCTGAGGAACAGGTGATATTCACTTAATATTTCCTTTTTTTTCTTAGTTATAATGTGGATACCTGCTTTAATACATAAAACGGGAAATGGAGAGTCACTATTATTCTTTTTTTTTTTTTTGCAGTACTGGGGATTGAACCCAGGGGCATTTTACCTCCCAGCTACACCCCCAGCCCTATTTTTTATTCTTTATTTTGAAACAGGGTCTCACTAAGTTGTGGAGGGCCTCATTAAGTAGCTGAGGCTGGCCGTGAACCCAGATCCTCCAGTCTCAGCCTCCCAAGTACTGGTATTACAAGTGTGCGCCACCACACCCGGCTCAACTATTATTCATTTTTAAAAAAGTGTTTCACTAGAATTTATTGAAGACTCAAATTTAGCAATCTATGAAATTGGCCTAATAAGTATTTGTTAATGTTGCAAGCTCCTAAATATGCATATTTTTAATTACGATAATTTGAGGAAAGAATGTTTTGCTCTCAAGGAATCTTTTTTGTTGTAGTTGTTGTTCACTGGATTCAGTAAATAAAATAAAGAAAAACTTGATAAAAATGATTTAAAGATCCATATAAAGGAAAATATACTAAAAATATTAAAGCTACAAGATACACGTTGAATCTATCAAATTGGAAAAGATCAAAACATTTTATAACACCCTATGTTGGCGAGGATGTGGGCTCACAGATACTCTTCTTATATGTTGCTTGTATAAATTTAAACTTTTACAACTTTATTGAAGGAGAGTTTGGCAAAAATCATAAATGCGAATAATGTTTATCCCAGAAAACCCACTGCCAGCAATTTATCTCACAAATATATTCGCATGTGAAGGAAATGATGTATATCCAAGAATGTTCATTGAAGCATTATATGTAATCCTAAAAGACTGGACATGTTCTAATGTTATCAATTCATAACAGGAAAAATAACTTAAGATTCATTCTGACTCATTATAAAAGAATGAGGCAGAAATCTATTTAGTGACAAGGAATTATCTGAAAATATATTAAATACAAAAGAATTGCAAATTGTATTACCATTTATAAATGTGTATATTGCTATTAAGGATGTACATATAACTACATGCTCTATCTTGAATGTGCTGTAAGTAATTCTGAGAGCACACACAAATAAGTGAAATGATATGAAATGAGATTAAATGAAGTGAAAATTGTTATATGATATAGGATAGGTCAAGGAATTAGGTGGCTAAAGAGCTAGAGAGGAATCCTTTTCCCATTATATCTCTTTTGCACATTTTGAACTATGCATTTAAGGATATAATAACTGTCCCCCACCAAATATTGCCCCATGCCCAGATTCCACTGATCCTTCAATGATATACGAAGTTTCTACACTCTGAGAAATTCTTGGATCCTAATAATAGAAGGCCAACCTATTGGTCTTACAGAGGCAGCAGCCACCCCCAGACTTCCCTTGTTTTATGGAATTCAACAGATATGGGATTTCACTACTCTTTTCTTTGCATGGTAGATAACACCTAAAGAGAGAGATTTTTTTTACAACAGCGAAAAGGAAGGCAAATTCAGGTGCACAGAGACTATACAACTGATACACACACACACACACACACACACACATACATACACACTAAATTGGTTGATGTCTCTGGAGTCTAGAGTCTGACCAGCATCAGGCTCTACTTTTGTATTCTTCGCTGTCCCCTAAAGGCTGTATGGCTATGCAAATTAGGGGAAGCTGAGAACAACCTTGATGGTCTCCACACTAAGCATTATGATGATGATTGTTGCAAGGTAGCGTCCCAGTCAAGACCAGTCACACCACCAAAGGTGTTAAATGAGAGTCTTTACTACTGGCCAGTAAGACTACATAGGCATGAGAGCTAAGTGCAGTACTTGACTGCCCTACGGCATTTTTTTATATAGGGTAAGATACAATACAAGCTCAGGGTGAAACTGAGGTTCCCATGGCAGGTTTCCACAGCAGGGGGTGGGAAGCCCCTATGGTTCCCATAGTATTCAAGTACGTCAAGCAAGCCAAGCATAACGAAAGTACAGAAGCAAGAATAGGCGGTTAGTAACAGTAACACAATAAATTACAATATGTTGTTATGACAATCCGTTAACTATCCTGCCAATGTCCTGGTTTAATTTTTTCAAGGCCAACTTCCCTGTTTCAGGGGCAGGTTTGAGGTCATTCTGAGTAACAAGTATGGAGTCACTCTAGCTAACAAGTTACTCTGGCTAACAAGCTCTAACTACGCATCATCACAATGATGATACCTAGATCTGCTTTTTACTACACATCATTCTGTTAACTAGTCTCCTGTTATTAATCAACAATTGCTTAAGATAAAGAGAAAATACCAACTCACCTATTCTGGAGTGAAGGGGATAAGTTAAATATTAAGAGAGGTACTTGATGCCCTAGCAACCTCTAAGAGTTAAGGAAGCTCATGCTCTGAATGTAGGTACTTCCTTTGCCCAAGCTGGAATTTATGTGTTCATTATCGCATTAGCCTCTGTAAGAGAATTTGTATTGATCCTGACCTGGAAACATGCAGACTGTCCATCAGTTAAGACATATCCAAAATGGCAAGAATTTTTGTTTTCATTTATCTGTTTTTAAAAGAGATTGTTCCTCTAAATCAGAAAAAGAAGGTTGTGATCTCATCATTGTGTGTTCTTGACATCATTAATTGGGGATTACCTGCTTACACAAACCCATCTCTCTTTCAAATTTCTCACCATCACCAACACTGTGCTTATTTTCAGCCTGTCCATATCATACATAGTGTTTCCACTCTTTCATCCCAGACATTGGCTATATCAGTAAGTTCTGGCTGTTACCATTTTTGGAACTCATTTTACTCCAACTGTCCTCAACTCTTCTTAGTTTATGTCCCCCTGTGATTTTCTCTACAAGACCCTGCATTAGAATATGCCAGATCTATAATAGACAAATTTCCATCAGCCCTAAAATTTTCCTCAATATCCACATCTTATAGAACTTAATAGAATGGTATCTTCTAGAATTCATCATATCTTTTTTTTTTTTTGCGGTACTGGGGATTGAAACCAGGGGCATTCTACCTCTGGGCTACACCCCCAGCCCTATGTTTTTTTATTCTTTATTTTGAAACAGGGTCTCGCTAAGTTGTGGAGGGCCTCACTAAGTAGCTGAGGCTGGCCGTGAACCCAGATCCTCCAGTCTCAGCCTCCCAAGTACTGGGATTACTAGCGTGCGCCACCACTCCTGGCTTAGAATTCATCATATTTTAACCTCATCTCTTATCCTTCTCAAGAAGATCTCAAGTTTTTCCACTGGCTCCAGTTCTCTGAGAGATGAGGAAAGCACAATTCCTTGTCCCCAATAAGTCCTCTAGACAATAAATCTATTTAATTGCAGACAGATACCAGAGAAAGGCACAGAGTGGTGCTGATTTCATCTATTTTTCCTTTATCTCCATGTTGCTGAACAAAACTTTTGCTCATTACTTACCTTGTTCTTCATCACATTCTCCACTGCATCTTTTTAAACTTTATTTTGCCTTTTATTCATAAATATTACCTAGTTTAGCAATCTCAGAGAATGACCTCACTTCATTCTTTCTATGAATAAGTGTATTCATCCAGAGACATGACACTAAATGTTGATTTCTTTTTTTAATATGCTTTCATTGGTGCATTGTAATATCATCAAATTTTAAGAAATGAATTTTAAAAATACTCAACACATTTCTGAACAGTGTAATAATATTAAAAATTTACAATATGGATGAAACCATCTTATTATACCATCTTCAACAATTGTCACAGGGTCTGGAACAGAATAATTGACCAGTAATGTCTTCTCATGAAATCTAGATGAAGAGGTGTATAAGTTTGCAAGGCACTGATAACAATAGGAAATAAGATAATTTCCAAGAAAATAAAAAGGGCAAGAAGTATCCTACTCTTCAATTTGAAAATTTATTTTCAGAAATATGTCCGGGTTTATTTCCCAGGAAGTTAGGATTTCCTACATAGGAGAAAAAGAAATGAACAAAGAGAAGCTTTTATGAATGTCTGCTCAAAAAGTTTAAGCTCCAGGCTACCACTGGAACAATAGGCATATATCCCAGTGCCCCCCATCGTCACCTTCATCTCTGGATAGATAATATAATTGTATAATTATTTGCTCACAGCTATGTTCCTGACTCGTCAAGCATGTTATGCTCATCATTAGGTTGAGCTTCATGTGTTTGCCCTGGGAGTAGTTAATATAGGTCTCCACCATCACATGCATTGCACATCTTATTGCTTCAGAAATTCATCCTCATTTCCCTAGAAAACCTATTTTTCTGAACTAAAAAGTTGAAAAATGTATTAGCTGAATATGTCCATTTCTCTGAAAATAAAGTGAATGAGCGACCAAGTAGAAAGTGTCAGCAAAAGCCGGGCATGGTGGCGCACACTTGTAATCCCAGTACTTGGGAGGCAGAGACCGGAGGATCCGGGTTCATGGCCAGCCTCAGCTACTTAGTGAGGCCTCCGCAACTTTGTGAGACCCGGTTTCAAAATAAAGATTAAAAAATAGGGCTGGGGGTGTAGCTCAGAGGTTCAATCCCTGGTACCACAAAAAAAAAAAAAAAAGAAAGTGTCAGCAAAGAGAATGCCTATTTATTGACATCACATTTGAGTGGCTTTTGGCTTGAGAGTCCCAAGAGCCTTGGGTGGGCCTCATGGAAGAAGTTCACCAAGCTTCTGCTTTTGGTCCTTCAATTGAATAACCACTTTCACAGCAAAATCATGTGTTAATAAAGGTGCAACAACACTAAATGTTTATTATTGAAAACAAAGTTTTTATGAGTGTTATTAGATGCCAAAATGTATAAATAAGGCACTTTACATGTAAACATGAAACACATGCTTTGAAGTGTTTTTTTAAGTAGTAATCAGTAATGGTGCTACAGTGAACCAAACACAAAAAATACCTGCTTTCCTTCTAGTTTAAGTCAACCAGTCTTCTAATAGATAACCATATACATTCATCAGACAATAGAATATACTATGCAAAAAATAACACAGGGGGGGTTAGAGTGTGATGTGGTCTTAAGCATAGTTTGTAGTTTGTGGCCCACGTATATTTCAATTAGAAACTTTCAAAAGAGATCTGCCTTTATTCTTTTTTCATACTATTTTTCAATTTCATGACAAGGTTATTTCATCAATTGAAAAAAGTAAAATGTCAAGGTTACATATTTCACATTCCTTAGACTAAGAAATTGCAGATATTATTCTAGCAAAACACCGAAACTCAATATAAATTGGACAAATGTCTGAGCTACTACTCTCTTTTAAACTTTGCACTTTCACCCAAGGCTGAATTCAATTTGCTCTTAATTGCATTCTGACAACCTTTGAATGGGATCAGGAAGCTTTTGTTTTTTGAGCCAGGATGCTATTTCATGATGCTATACACTCTAACTACTTGATACCTTCACCCTTAAGGCAAATGTAGTTTCAGGAATGGTTGACATATCAATTAGTTTCTAGTCAGTATATATCCCTCTGAGTGTTTGAAGCCAGATTCTATTCTTACTTGGAAACTCAACTGCAAGTCTACCTGGAAACCTTGTCCATAGGGCCCAGAAAGAAATGAGAAACTTGTCCTAGTGTGACCTGAAAAATGAGTATTGTCTGCAGGCCAGACCCTCATGAAAGGATCCTTGGTGTTTCCTGTGGACAAGTCTACAGGTGGCAGCATTGGTGGTCCTGGCCCATCCACCAAGGGAAGCATTTTTGCTCGCACATGTGTGGCCAGTATATTCTGGCCCAACCATTGCCAAGCAAGGAACTCACTGCTTCTCAATTCAGAGGATAAGCCTGGAAAGGATATTAGGTTTGTCTGATTCACTATCTATAATATAGTTTTTATATGCATGATGTCTTGACCCAGTTTTGAAGCTCTGGCTAGAGGCCAGCTGGTTCCCCTTTTTGAGCAGCTGATTTAGTTCACATCCCAACTCTTTTCCTTATCTCGGCGCTCACACTGCAGGCTACTGCATGACTCCCTAATTGCCCCAGGCCAGGTACCAAACAACCCAGGATAGTCCTTATGCCCAGAGCCTGCTGAAATTATGCAAATTAGGTAATCCTGAGCATGGTTAGCCTGCCTCAGCCTCTCCTTCCTGCAGAAACCACAGTAAAGACACTTGCCCACAGCTGCCCAGGCCCCTCTGCATCTTGATGACCCCAGTGCTCTCCCCATTCCTAGTATCATGTGGCCACATTCTCCCCACAGTGCACATCTGTAAATGACAAGACTGTAAAACTGTCTGGTTTCTCTCTCTTGATCTTTCCTCATTGTATCATCTTAATTTTCTCAAAGAGAAAGTAAAATGTACAGAAAAGGGAAGCGAATTGCCTGGCATTTCAGAGGCGGTTCTTGGCAGAGGTGGGTCCAGAGGTTTCAGACCATAGTTTCCTAATTCACTGTTCATTTCTTCAAGTTTCACTTAAAAAACAGAAATCACCAGAGCATAGAAATATAGTAAAAGTAATAATGTCCCTAATTACTAAACAAATGCTTGAGCCTTTTACTGGGTTTGGCATTGTATATAAAAACTTCAACATGTATTTTCTAAAGCGCGATTGCACTTTAGAACACTATAGTAGAAAGTCACTTTCTGCTTCATCATGTAGGAAGCAATTCACAGCCACAATTCAAATACTGAAGCTGTCAAATCAGTGCACCAACCGCTGCTTCCCTCAAGTGATGGGAGCTCATTATTAAAGAAAATGTAGGACCAGCTCTCCAACATATAGGCACTAGTAGCGACTTTCTCAATAAGACCCCCAAAGCCCAGGAAATAAAACAGAAAATTAGTAAATGGGATGGCATCAAATTAAAAAGCTTCTGCACAGGAAAGGAAATAAGAGTCTGAAGAGCTTTTTAAAGAAAGAGCCTTGGCAAAATCTCTGCCAGCTACTCCTCTAATAAAGGACTAATACCTAGAATATATAAAGAACTCAAAAAACTTGACACAAAAAATAACCCAATCAAAAAAATCATCAATTGAACTAAATAAACATGTCTCAAAAGAAGAAATACAAATTCCCAATAAATACACAAAATAATGTTCAACATCATTACAGATTAGAGAAATGTATATCATAAGATTTCATGTAACTCAAGTTAGAATGGCAATCATCAAAATATAAATAATAATAAATGTTGGCAAAGATGTAGGGAAACAGAAACTCTTATGCACAGTTGGTGGGTCTGTAAATTAGTACAACCACTTGGGAGATCAATATGGAGGTTCCTCAAAAGACTAGGAATTAAATCATCATATGACCCAGCTGTATCACTCCTATCTTTCCAAAAGAAATAAAGTCAGAATACTAGAGTAATACATGCATATCCATGTCTGCAGCAGCACAATTTATAACAGCCAAATTATAGAACCAAAGTAGGTGTCTGTTCATCAACAGATGAATGGATAAAGAAAATTTGGTATATACACACAATAGAATTTTACTCCACCATAAAGAACAAAATTATGTCATTCGCAGGAAAATTGGTGGAACTAGAAAATATTATCCTATGGGAGATCAGCCACTCTCAGAAAACCAAGCTTATTATGTTTTCTCTCATATGCAGAAGCTAGAAAGAAAATGGGAAGCATAAAGGACTAGATAAATGAGGAGAAAGACCAGTAGAATAGCGGAAGGGGTTGGGGGAGGGAGATGGGGAGAGGATGCAGGAGGATTCAGGAAGGAAATAGTTCAAATAATGCTATGTCCATATATGAAGGCATTATTACCAATCTCACTAACAATGTACAGGGAAGGAAGAGGGGAGCAGGGTGGGGTGCAGACAGAAGCAAACCAAATGCTGTGTACATGTGTGTTTGTATCACTGTGAACCTCACTATGGCATAGAGTTACAATGCACTAATAAAAGTATAAAAACACTAAATTAAACCTAACCGTACAAAAATAAATAAAATAACAGCCTAGGTATGCCCTAAGACCAACCACCCATAACCACATAATCAAAACTTAAGTCATCCTGATTCCCTAAAAATGCTAGCTCTAATTATAACTGAAACACAAAATGTAAGTTTTATATCCGTGTCAGCATGATTCAGTGAAACGAAGCCAATCAGCTACAGACAGATCAGCCTAAACAGCAATACCTGTCCTTAAAAAAAAAATTGTTAATGTGTAGCAGCCAATCACAAAAAGGGTCAAAACACTTCCTCTTTCTTCTTTACAAATGATGCTGTAACTGCTGTGAGCAGGGCTTTTTACCACTGTAGGCTTGACATCTCCTACGAACTGTTCTTTATATGCACAAGAAACTTTTAAAACATGTCCTAAGTTGTTCTGATTTTATTTTTGACATCATAAAAATCAAAGATTCTTCTTTATACACTGGAGAAAGGGATAATCGTGGCAGGAAGGAGACCGGAAGTGACAATTGTTAACTATCTCATTTTAACGAATCCAAAGAGGAAAACTAGCACAATCTCACATGAAGAAAATATGTCTTATCTTTACCCCATTTTTGTCCTTCATTTGCTTCTATTCTATTCTAGACCTGGGAGTTTGTGCATATTTGTTGAATGTTTATTGTGTGCCAGATACTGTTTCAAGTACTTTACCTGTTATGCTCACAACCACCCAGGTCATATCATTATCTCCACCCTACAGATGAGAAAATGGAGACACTCAGCAACTAAACCAAGTAGTGTGGCTGCAGAGCCTGCCCTCTGGGCCACTCGTCTAGCCTTCTCCTCTTATATGATGCAAAGTCATAAATCTGATGCACCTGGGATCTGCTCCAGTGAAGAGATCCAACTGAAAAATCCAGGAGAGCCTAGAAATTACAAACAATTCTGCCACATTTGTCCTTGGAATCCTCTCTATTATCTCTCTAAAGTATGTTTCTTTTTTTTTTCTTTTTTCTCTTTTTGGTATTGGGGATTGAACCCAGGAGCATTCTACTTCTGAGCTATACCCCCAGCCCTTTTTATTTTTTATTTTGAAACAGGGTCTTGGTACATTGCTGAGGGTCTTGCTAAATTGCTGAGGCTGGCCTCAAACCTGTGATCCTTACGTCTCAGCCTTCCAAGTATTAGAATTACAGGCGTGCACTACCACACCCAGCTTCTTGTAATGTGTGTTTCTGCTCTCTAAAAGTTATGATGGAAAGGAAGCTCTTACCAAGCTATTATTAGAATCTGGGCTATGGCTGAAGTGGAAATCACAGGAGTCTCTAGAGAAACAAATTCCCTGAATATTTGAGGAAGGGGAAGTCTGGCTTCAGATGAAGATATTTTCTCTGCCGTTGTACTGGACAGAATGCATTCACACTCCAAAGCTGAGAGTAAATGCATGCTCAACATTTTGGCAGATTGGATTGTAGCAGATTTGTGAGTATGGAGTTTTCCGGGGAGATTTGTTGCAGCTTCAGGGAGGAAGGTGTGGCACCGTGGAAAGAAAGTGGGCTTGGGAGTCAGGAGCCAGTTTAGGCTGCGCCGCTGAGCTGTGTTTGCTCAGCTTCACTCCACTTACGTGGGCTGCAGTTTTCTCCTCTGTGTATTTAAATTAAGTCACAATAAATTATAAAAAGGCTCCAGAACACTTCAAGGTAGAGAATCCACTGGAGGACCTAATGGCTATGGGGAGCCTCTCTTTGGCTAAGAGGAGAAATGGAACTGTGTCAAAGAGGGAAATGAGGTGAGGAATATTCTCTCATGCAGCATCAAAGAGGTTTTCTGGGCTCTGTTGCTATGACCCAGCTGCTTGCAGTGTTCAAGTAGTTAAGAGTGGAAGGAAAATACGCAAAAAGCGGTGTACATGTATGTTTTTAACACATGGAATCTCACTATGATATGTAATTTCAATGCACCAATAAATTGTTGTTTTGTGTGTGTGTGTGTGTGTGTGTGTGTGTGTGTTTTGCGGTACTGGGGATTGAACCCAGGGGCGTTCTACCTCCACGCTATACCCCCGGCCCTATTTTTTATACTTTATTTTGAAACCGGGTCTCACAAAGTTGCAGACGGCCTCACTAAGTAGAGAGAGAGACACAGAAACAGGGAGAGAGAGAGAGAGAGCTGAGGCTGGCCACGAACCTGGATCCTCAAGTCTCCACCTCCCAAAGTACTGGGATTACAAGCGTGTGCCACCACGCCCGGCAAATTGTTTTTTTTAAAGAAGGAAAGAGGCCTGGAGTGGTGGCGCACACTTGTAATTCCAGTACTTGGCAGGCTGAGACAGGAGGATCGCAGGTTTGCAGCCAACCTCAGATACTTAGTGAGGCCCTCTGCAACTTAGTTAGACTCTGTTTCAAAATAAAGAATAAAAAAAATAGGGGCTGGGGTGTAGCTGGGAAGTAGAATGTCCCTGGGTTCAATCCCCAGTACTACAAAAAAAAAAAAAAAAAAAGAGAATGGAAGAAAGAAAGAGAACTTCTCATGAGATGAACTGTCCTGTAGCTGAGCTTGCTTCGCTCCTATGCAACTGCTGTCAGACTTGGGGCTAATTGGGATATTTAATATCCAACCAAAGTTCACCAAAAAAAAAAGATGGTAAACTACAAAAATATTTTAGGTCAGATATTTCTCTAAGACAGATTTCAGCAAACAAAATCCCACAGACTGACCCAGTCTAGTACATGTTTTACTAAGTAAACTTTTATTGGAGCACAGTCATGCCTACTTGTTTATCAGTGGCTTCTTTCTACAACAGCAGAGTTGAGAAGTGAAAACAGAAACTATGGGTCACTAAGCAAAAATACTTCTGGACCCCTTTTAGGATAAGCTTGCTGACCCCTGCTTTAGGGGATCGTAAGTGCTCAGAGGACTTCTGTCCTATCTGTCCTCCTAAACTGCAGAGGTAACTACCAGATGGTAGGTGGCATCCTCTCTATATTTATTGACTCATAGTCCAAGGGTATCCTCAAGATCAAACATACCTCAGGGGAATTTATATTCTTTCCACTACATCAGGCCTCTAACAACCATATCAGCTGATTAGCCTACCCCTGCAGTAGGCCACAAAGCCCTTAGCTCCAAGATCACTCAGTTCTGGCAAGGAGTACAAGGAGAGGATTTATAGCAAGCAAGCAAGAAATCATAAAAACGTCCCCAAATGAGGCCCAGTGTAGCACAAAAGTTCATGGAAACTTTCATGAATATCTCAGATAATTCATTTTAACTAGTTTGGTGAAATATTGTTAGATGGAAAGTAATCTACTTTTCTAGCACTTCACTCAACAAGCAGTCTTGTGACAAAATTATATAAAGTGGCTTAATTAGAAGAAATTACTGTGTAATAATATATCAAGCTTTAAGTAGGTAGACTAAATTTAGATGTTAAAAATTCCTAGGGAGCTGCAGTTAGGAAACCCAGACATATCGTCCACAGCTGCTGCCTGATACTCGATTTCCTTTCTTTGGAATAAATATGCTTCCTGCTGGTTATACTCACTATTTCCTAGGACTCTACCTCAGATAGAATATCTTACAAGGCACCAAGAATTGCTTTAGTTCTTCATTAAACAAGCATTCATTGCTTGTCTACTCCAAACAAGACGCTCAATTTATTTTCTCTACCCATTTCTGTCTTAGCTATGATTTCCCTGGGAAGTAACTGGCCTAGCCTCCTTTGTTGACTGTCTAGCTCCCTCCTTATCTATGGGCTCTCAAATCTCTGGGCAAGGAGCATTCCATGAATTCACCATATGGTCCTTGGGGAAAGTGCACAGAATCTCTTTTATTACATACTTGCCATGTTGCCCATTCCATCCCTTTTTTCAAGCTTATACCTTTCTGAAATACTGTGACATAGTCAAGTCTTGGTTCTAAGCCCATTGGTTAGCGCATGAGATCAATTTAATCGATTAAGACAAGCATTTCCTTTTTTTAAAGAAAGGCATGGTGGTGCATGCCTGCAATCCCAGTACTGGGAGGATGACACAGGAGAATGGCAGGTTTGAGGACAGCTTCAGCAAACTAGCAAGACTCTCAGAAACCTAGCAAGACCCTGTTTCAAACCAAAACATAAAAAAGGACTGGGAATGTAGTTTGGAGGTAGAATGCCCCTGGGTTCAACCCCCAGTAACAAAAAGAAAAAGGGGGAGAATGGAATAGATCTATAAGATGAGCTTTTCCTTTTTTTTTTTTTTTTTTTTGCAGTACCGGGGATTGAACGCAGGGGCGTTCTACCTCCGCGCTACACCCCCGGCCCTATTTTTTTATGCTTTATTTTGAAACTGGGTCTCACGAAGTTGCGGAGGGCCTCACTAGGTAGAGAGAGAGAGAGACAGGGAGAGAGAGAGAAACAGGGAGTGAGCTGAGGCTGGCCGCGAACCCGGATCCTCCGGTCTCCGCCTCCCAAAGTACTGGGATTACAAGCGTG